>APFE030795067.1:62728-101647 GCA_000404065.3 Pinus taeda
CAGCCGTACGGTCTGTCTTCTTCGTCCTTCCCACGTGTGGCTGAAATTCATCCTCCAGGTAGCTCGTACTCTTAGAATGAGAGAGGAAGATGTGAGTTGTTGTGTGATGAAATTCTCTCCAACTTTCCCTGTATTTATATCCATCAATGAGGGTGTGTGACACATCTGTTGGGCATGTGAGCCTACATTACAAAACTAGCCGACCTTGCACATATAATTTATTAAGAATAATAAATTCAAAATATAAGTTCTGCTCATCGGATTAAGAATATTTTTATATGGATTTTACACCTCTCAGAAAGAGGAATCCAACAAAAATATTAGCCTCTTAATCTGAGCATCAGAACATGGAGTTTGGACCTAGTTGTCCAAATTTAACACTCTTGCACTGCTGTAGCCTGCTAGCCTTGCGTTGTGTCGGGACTCCTGCACTATAGCTCTCTCTGCGCTCCATCCGCATCCATCTCTACCCGACTCAGCTAGTCCTACTACTCCTCTTTGGGGCTCCCGTAGCAATGTCTAATCCAAGAGGCTGGGTACCTCGAGGATCCGGCCCCTCATTGCCTGTAGTTTGCCGGACTACAGCTCGTTGTCTCCCCACTTCCACTCAAGTGGTGTGTGTGCACTCATGGCACAGTCATTGTCTGACAAAACTTCCTTCTCTGCTCGTGCTGGCGCTGCCTTAGTCTCGGAAGACTCTCCCTTACTCCTCTTCCTTGGACACTGGGTCGCATAATGACCCAGCTCCCCACAATGGAAGCACTTGATTTTGGAGAGATCTTTCTTCTTCTGCTTCTCCTGCTTTCCCTCAGATGCTATGGCCACATCTTCCTCCCCCTTGCTTGACTCTGATCCCCTTGCCGCTGCTTCCCGTCTTGCTTAGCCTTCAGATCTCTTCTTGGCGAAGAGCCGCCCACATTTCCTCCCAATGTGGAAGGGTCGCTCTGCCCAGTATACTCTGGACAAATACCTCCCAGTCTTCTGAGACTGCGTTCAGGGCTGTTCTTACCATCAATTCTTGATCCGGTGTGGCCCTTATGGAAGTCAGCTGATCTCGAATCTCATTCAGTGGACCGAGGAAGGTGTTGATTAGTTCTCCCTTCTTCATCTGGTATGATCGCAACTGATTTTCTAGTAACATCCTTCTCTGCATAGAAGTATGCTGGTACAATTTCTTTAGGGCCTCCCACATCTCATTTGCCGTTTCCTTCTCGACAATGTGTGGTACTACATGGTCCTTGACCCAGTCAAGGATGATGCTCTTAGCTCTTGCCATTGCCTCCTCGTACTTGTCGTTATCAGCTGGGTCAACTGGGATTGCTCTCGTCCTCAAGGAAAAGTGCTTGACAAAATTCCTGTCAAGTATGGATAAGATTCTAGCCTTCCAGAATGTGAAGTTTGATGCTCTGTCCATTCTATCCTGGTTTCTTACTCCGTGTAGTGCCATGATGCTCCTCTACTTCCCTCCTTGAAGTTCTCTGTTCGACTCCTCTGAGTCTCTGCTTCTCGTCTGGAAGTTCTTTTCTGGATTCCCTTTGAGTCCTGATTTCCCTCTTGGAAATCCTTCTGCCGCTGTCGAGATGCCCCCTACTCTGATCGTCTTGACTAATTTGGGTTCCTCGGCTAGAAATCCTCGATAGCAACTCCTCTGGCCTTGCTCTGTGAAGTACTGTTCTGACTACAGTACCTCACCAGCTCCACTCTGCAATATTCCCGCAACCTTCTAAACCCCAGCAACCTGAAGGTGAGAGCTTCTAGGCTCTATGCAATCTCGACATCGCAACCCAGACCCCTCAGCCAACTGCGTCAGCCCTCCTAGCTACTGCGTGGCTCTGTGTGAGGCTTCTCTTGACTTCCTTCGCCTTTGCGCTGCCTCTTCCCAGCTCACCCTTGATGACGCAGACACTACGTCACCCTTCCTTGTTGCTGCTATACTAGAAACAACTTTTGTCACCTCGGGACGACTGTTCTCTGCTGCTAATGCTCTGCTCGGCTGATGTCCTTTAGCCCTCCTGTGATCTGCAATCACCCTCTGATACCATGTTGAAGTTTCTAAGTTTACTTAGTTAGAAACCCTCCATGCACTTTATCTGATTTATTCCTACCTACTTGTTATTTACTTAACAAGTTATTTACAATGTAAACACTGAAAATAAACACTAGTGCATGCTCAACATATTACAGATCAACTAAAAGAAACAGAAACAAACACACCATATGACACCATTATTTTTGGACTAATGTCCCTGGAAAAACCCAATGTGGGAAAACCGGTGTAGCTATTTGAGGGTTTTCTTATTAAGCAATATCAGAGTACAATCTGGTTGCCGAAATTGGCCTACCCAATAGAGAATTTCCTTGGCAGTAATACCTCTCAGTTCCTGACAAATCTCTTGGCTGAAACCCCGGATAATCCTTTCGGCAGCTACTCAGCACAAATCTTCCCTAGAAACCCCAGCGTCAACCCCTCTTTGGACTGCGTCAATCCCTCTCTACCTCACGCTGGCCCTGCGTCACCCCAGATGGGTTTGTGTCAGCCTTGGGAGGCCTTGCGTCAGCCCTCTGTTCCTCAATGTCAGCAACGTTGGCCTCTTTGAGGCTCTGCGCAGCTCTCGACTGCCTCTGCGTGGCCATGCGTGATCCTTGGTTGGCTCTGCGTTACTCTCCTTGGCTACTGCGCTGCTCTCCCGACACTATCTTTGCCTCTCTGTCTCTCTGTACTCAAATGCCCCTCAGCTGCATCTCCCGATGACTAATTCTATCTCTCTTAGCAAACCCCACTCTAGAGAATAGAATGACTGATCACTCTGGTGTATCCTCCAAGTGACCCTCAAGCCTCCTCTTATACTTTTTTTGTTGACATATCAACAAGATTAAGTCCCTAATCAACGACTAAGATTAGATGTGGCTTGATCCATGTCTTTTGGACCATTCTAACACAGATTCATATTAATACACATTAATATTTTATTTTCCCTAAGTTTAGACTTAGGGACTCCATTAAAAATATTAATTATTTTAATATCTCCTGATCCGTTTAGAATCTGCCCAAACCCTTTCTGGGTATTGGAGATCTCATGTGCCCCAACCTCTCCACCAAATTTCGTGGCTAGAGCACGTCCGATTCTACCCCAAATCAACACCCTCCTCTTCCTCCACCTTGCAACTCTCCCTCTGAAATCGATCTCCTTCTCTTGAGAGTCGATTTTATTTGAGACATTGAGTATCTGCCAGTGTGTCTCCAAAATGATCCTCAATTATTCTCTTATACTTTTCCTGTTGATGAATCAATGACCGAGATTAAGTCTCTAATCAACGACTAAGATTAAAACAGACTTGATCCTCGTGTCTTAGAAGCTTCTCACCCTTCTCTTTATTAATACCCATTAATATTTTTACTTTCCTAAGTTTAGACTTAGGAACCCATTAAAAATATTAATTATTTCAATAACTCCTCATCCAGGTGGAATTTCTCAAAACGATTTTTGGGTCTTGGAGATTTCATGTGCCTTAGCCTCTCCTCCAAATTTCAAGGCTAGAGCACATTCGATGGTACCAAAAATCAACATTCAGTTGGAAACCACATTTGGGGCGCAACAAAGTGTAGTCTACATGGATACATCTGAACCTTGGATGATCGGATTGAGGTAAGGGTGCGTGTTACGAAATCTAGAGTTTAACATGTCGTTTATTATAATGGGAAAGTGCCAGTAGATCGAGGGTTGAAGGCTTTAGCACCCTTAGAATTAAGCCCATGGTCCCGATTGTGGTGACATGGTAAAATAAGTTAAGCCCTACTGCTAAGAAGAGCTTACGAATTTGACATTTGAGTGCAAGATTGTGCATTGTTATTTGTCATTCTTGTGGGGAGTAGAAGGTGCTAATAGTGCTATGTCCGTTAAAAGTTGAAACGAACCGATCCACAATCATGATTTAAAGGGAATTTTAGAGAAGGTCCCACAACGAGATCAAAGAGAATGAGCAAGCGAGATCGATCCAAAATGGAATTTGACTACCATGCTTTTATGGAGAAAGGATACCCAATCGGCATCAAGGAGTCTAGCCCAGACACAACAATGGTTATTAGGGTTAGAGAGAGCAACTTATATAATTTGATGGACAAACTTATTTATTTTTAAGAAGAGTTTCGGCATAAATCACATGTAGAAAACCTTTCTCGACGTGTTTCGAATCAACCAGTGAGGTTCATTGTTAGGACAAGTTGAAGAGTCAGATCTTGGTTGCATATTAAATAGGGAGAGCAGATCTTCCAAACGGCTAGGTGTGACCATCAACGGCTATATAAAAACGGCTAGATTATATAATAATATTATAATTTTAATCATGGGTTAATAAGTCAAAAGGTAATAACTCATAGTAATAATATAATATTATAATCATAGTAAATAATTTTCTTTTTGATAAATAATTCAATTATTATATATTATAATAATATTATATATTTTGAATCTTATTCTATTTTATTTTATTAATATATTTATTTGGTTATTAAATTAATTAATTTAATTCTTTTTAATTTATTTAATCATTTAAATCCAATAGGGATAGGATATACTCAATCTAGGTCAAGTAAAGGGGGATTTTATACTAATAATGATTAATATAACTAATAATCGAATGGAATTAATAAATTATTATAGAATATTAGTTAAATTTTTTTGGATTTATTAAGCTAAGGGTAAAAGCTTACTATCAAAAATATAAGTAAAAGAACCTAAAGAACGTCTCTTAGGTGTCCATCTTCCCTATGTCCAGGGAACCACGGACAGGATTGCTCGGATTCTTAAGAAGTATAATATTCCCTCAACCTTTAGGCCCCTCAACACCATTCGTAAATCCTTTCGATCGGTGAAGGATCCTATTGACCCTAAGGACATGAAGGGTGTCTACATGATTCCTTGTTCTTGTGGGACCCCCTATATCGGGGTAACAGGGTGCTCCATCCATCAAAGGATCAACGAACATGCAGCTGACCTAAGGCATGGGAGAACCAAGTCTTCAACGTTAGCAGAGCATGTGGAAAAGACCAAGCATCATGTTTGTATTGAGGAGGCCAAGGTTATTGCCAAGGTTGCGCAGTTCCATCACCGTAAATTCAGGGAATATTGAAATTGAAAGAAGGCCAAACAATCTTAATAGAGATGACGGCTGGAAGATCAGTAGTTGCTGGATCCCTACCCTTTCTTCCTAGTCATGCCTTCCCCTTCCCCTCACTCGCCCTTTTTTTGACCTTTTCTAGCTTTCTAGGTTCCCCCCTATATCACTGTATTATCCCCCTTTGAGCCATGACTTTTCTATCCTCCTAGGGTTTCTCCTATGGTTATTTTATTTTATTAATTGTCCTGTTCTTGACCTTCTTGTATTTAGAATTTGTCTCTCGTTCTAATTTTTTTACTAATACCATATCAATAATATCTTAATATTATCTATCCTGGCTTGTACTAACATCCCTAGATCTATTAGATGGCTTCACTTATAATTTTGATATTAAGCTTTTACCCTTACCTTAATAAATCCAATTTTTTTAACTAATATTCTATAATAATTTATTAATTCCATTCGATTATTAGTTATATTAAATCATTATTAGTATAAACCCCCCTTTACTTGACCTAGATTGAGTATATCCTATCCCTATTGGATTTAAATGATTAAATAAATAAAAAAGAATCAAATAAATTAATTTAATAACCAAATAAATATATACAAAAATAAAATAGATTAAGATTCAAATTATAAATATATTATAATATATAATTAATTGAATTATTTATTAAAAAAGAAATTATTTACTATGATTATAATATTATATTATTACTATGAGTTATTACCTTTTGACTTATTAACCCATGATTAACATTATAATATTATTATATAATCTAGCTGTTTTTATATAACCGTTGATGGTCACAACTAGCCGTTTGGAAGATCTGCTCTCCCTATTTAATATGCAGCCAGGATCTGACTCTTCAACTTGTCCTGACGATGAACCACATTAGTTGGTTCGAAACACGTTGACAAAGGTTTTCTACATGTGATTTACGCCGAAACTCTTTTAAAAATGTTACAGATCACAGAAGCCTCAATTCAACAATTGATTCCCTGCATGGAAAAACCTATTTATGTTAGTTTTTGTAGCATCAGATGTGTTCTTGCCACAAAATTTTGTGGAGAGGCTAGAATACATGAGATTTTCAAAATCCTGAAATCGTTTCTGGAAATTCCAGCTAGAGATAGCTTAATTAGATTATTAGCCGATTTTTAAATATTTCCTAATTCTAAACTTAGGGAATATGGTTAATTAATGAGAATTATTTAAGTGAAGGCGTGAATAATCTAGAAACTCACACGGTTTGACTCCAAGTTAATCCTAGGTATCGATTAAGATTTAATCTTAGTCATTGGAGACCCAACAAAGAATTATAAGAAGTCGATGGGCACTTGGAGAAGACACTTGAGCAGTTTGATTTCATGAGCAAATCGATTTCCAGAGTAGCAACAGTCAGTTGTCGGAGAGAGAGCTAATTAGATCGAAGTAATGAGGGGTAGAGATAGTGAAGCCGAAGGAAGGTTTCTAGATCTGGTGAATGCATTTGTAGAGAGGCAAGAGAGCCACAGAGAGGCTGACATTGGGGTAGCGTAGTAGCCTCTAGAGGCAAAGCCGATTTGCTGGGAGAGATTGATGTTTTCAGTTCCATAGGTCAAGAAGGATCCCAGAGTGCCGAAGAAGTGTCTTTCTGGTCAGCAGAAGGCAGAGTGCAGAACGACTTCATCAAAGTCCAGTCTGGGGCTAGACGTCCAGTCAGCTATGAAGAGCAGCGCAGAGGCTCAGGGGCCAAAATTCTAAAGGCAAGTTGTGCCGGGAGATTGCCTATGGGGTGAGGAAAATTCCTCTCTAGATTTTTGTTATTATTTTCTCTGCAGGATTGCCAGTATTCAACATCTAGATTGTACGCAGATTATTTCACTGCTGCTAAATAATAAAACCCTCAACTGTTGCACAAGTTTTTCCAAGTTGGGTTTTTACGGGGACTTTTGTCCAAAAAGTAACTATGTTATTTTATGTGTGTGCGCTAGCATTTCTTCCAGCGTTTATTCTTCTACAGTTTTATTTGTGTAGGTTGTAGTGTGAGTTATTCAATATTTGCTTTAGGAAACAATAAATAAAATGTTAAATTTAATTAACAATTAGGAGAATAATTTCCAATTGTTGTAATAGGATTCTGGTTTTTGGAATTTTCACATGGTATCAGAGCGCAGTTGATCAGTCAAAGAGCTCAGTAGTGAAGACAAAAGGAGTTTCGCTGTTTAGTGTGGGCAACAGATCGAAACCCCAGAGGGTAGCGTAATCACTTTTCCAAGAGGCTAAGTTACTAGAGGAGATTCGATTTTTCTGAGTGAGGGGCAGAAAAATTCGATCTCTCCAGATTGAGTGATTCTAGAGGCAGAGGGAGCAACTCAATATTTTCGCAGAGCATATCTCTAGATGGAAGCAGTAGTTTTGCATCAGTTTTCTAGAGTAGAGCTAGCGTTGGGTGGAAGGAAGAAGAGCACACACATGGAAAATTTTCCTCAGGGAACTTCTAGTCTCAAGAAGTTCGTTTTTCCTTGCAGATCAACAGTTGTTGTGAGCAGAGTTTCTCACTCCAGAAGGGAGTGCAAATAGCTGAGCAATAACTGAGTAGAAGGGAAGAGGAGATTTTCGACATTTGTTGAGATGGCCACTGCTGGGGTTCTTGATTAGGACAGGATGGATAGAGCTTCCAACTATGTCATCTGGAAGGCAAGGATGTCCTTCCCTCTAGATGAATATGGCCTGGAGCCTTATATTGATGCAGTGGTAGAAGTACCCCAGGATGCAGATTAGTTGAAGGAGTACAAAAAGGAGATGGCGCGGGCAAAGACGCTGATCCTAGACGGAGTCAGGGATCATGTTGTATCACATATGGCAGCCAAGGGAACGACCAAAGAGATGTAGGATACCCTCTCCATGCTATACCATGGAACTTACGAGCAACGAAAGATGTACATAGAGGAGAAGCTGAGGCTCATCGGTATGCAGAAGGGGGAAGGCGTAAACTCTTTCCTCACCAGGATTCAGGAGGTTCGAGACCAGTTGTCAGTTGTTGGGGCAACGCCTCAACCCACAGAGCTAGTGCGATTGGCACTAAACAATGTCTCCAAGGAGTGGCAGGTATTCGTCCAAAGTATTTTGGGCAAAGATACCTTGCCATGGTGGGACAGGAAGTAGGCCGATTTGCAACAGGAGGAGTTGAGGCAAGCTCTATTGAAGAGCTCCATCAGTGGTAGTAGCAGATCGAAGCAAGTGAAGGAGGAGGAGAATGTGGCCCTCGTATCAAAAGGTCCCAGTCAGGGACAAGGGGAGCAAAGAAAGAAGAAGGAGGACATGTCGAAGATCAAGTGCTTCAGATGTGGTGAGTTCGGTCACTATAGTATCCAGTGTCCTCTAAGGAAGAAGGACAAGGAGGAGAAGCAGGACCAGGCTGCAGCTCATGCAGAGATCAATAGGCTATCCTCCAGGCTAGCGGAAAACTTTGCTATGTTTGTTGACATACCTCCAGGAGTGAGGTGGGGAGATTTGGTGTTGTAGCCCCAAAGTGCTACAGATGTGCATCCTTCAGGAGTCCACCTCTTGGATCAATACTTTGTGATCGGGGCCCACAGTATTTAGTAGCAGGATGGATCAGTGATGGTTGATGTAGTCAGATGCTAAAGTGATAGTTGCAAAGACTAGTACCAATCAAATGTTGGGGAGTGCAGTGTAAAGTTGGTAGCAATGCAATTGGCACAATGCAGAGTCAGCAACAACGCAGGTTCTTCAGTGACAATGTAGATACTAGCAACAGTCAGAGACTCGAGTGACAAATGCATTATACTGATCACAGTTGATTTAGTATTTAGGATGCGTCTTAGTTGAAGGCAGTTGCAGCAACAACAGATGAGAGGGAGTTGCAGTGCAGATGTAGTGTTGGTAGTAGTTCAGCAGGGTTAGCAACAACATAGTTGCAACATATATTAGATTTGCACAGTGGTTGATGGGCAGTATGGCTAGACATCAACAACGTGACAGGAGATGATGCAGAGACAGGGTGTTACTACAGGGTGAGCAGTAGAGCACTAGAACACATTCCTCGCTAAGAGGGAGTGTTAGTTTTTGTAGCATTGGATGTATTCTAGCCACGAAATTTTGTGGAGAGGCTAGAATACATGAGTTCTCCAAAACTCAGAAATTGTTTTTGGAAATTCGGCCTAGAGATGGCTTAATTAGATTATTAGCCGATTTTTAAATATTTCCTAAGTCTAAACTTAGGGAATATGGTTAATTAATCATAATTAATTAAGTCAAGGTGTGAATGATCTAGAAACTCACATAGGTCGACTTCAAGTTAATCTTAGCCATCGATTAAGATTTAATCTTGGCCATTGGAGTCCCAACAGAGGATTATAAGAAGAAGTCGATGGGCACTTGGAGAAGATACTTGAGCAATTCGATTTCATAAGTATATCGATTTCCAAAGTAGCAACAGTCAGTTGTCGAAGAGAGAGCTAGTGAGATCGAAGCAGTGAGAGAGGGGCAGAGACAATGAAGTCGGAGGAAGTTTCCAGATCCAGTGAGTGCATTTGCAGAGAGGCAAGAGAGCCACAGAGAGGCTGACGCTGCGACAACGCAATAGCCTCTAGAGGCAAAGTCGATTTGCTGGGAGAGATTGATGTTTTCAGTTCCAGAGGTCGGAAAGGAGTCCTAGAGTGCCAGAGAAGCGTCTTTCCGGTCAGCAGAAGGCAGCATGACTTCATCAGAGTCCAGTTCGGGATTAGATGTCCAGCCAACTATGCAAAGCAGCGCAGAGGCTCAAAGGGCTGAAATTCTAAAGGCAAGTTGTGCTGAGAGATTGCTTGTGGGGTGAGGAAAATTCCTCTCGAAATTTTTGCTAGTATTCTCTGCAGGATTGCAAGTATTTGACATCCATATTGTACTCAGATATTTCACTACTGCTTAATAATAAAACCCTCAACTGCTGCACTGGTTTTCCCAAGTTGGGTTTTTCCAGGGACTTTTGTCCAAAAATAACCGTGTTATTTTATGTGTGTGCTAGCATTTCTTCCAACGTTTATTCTTCCGCAATTTTATTTGTGTAGGTTGCTGTGTGAGTTATTCAGTATTTGCTGTAGGAAACAATAAATAAATTGTTAAATTTAATTAACAATCGGGAGAATAATTTCCAGTTGTTGCAATAGGATTCCGGTTTTTAGAATTTTCACAATTTAGGCATTAGTACATGATAACGAAAACTTGTGTGAGTTGTCCCAAAATAGAATGGGACATTTGCACAAGAGGGTGTTGTTGATCCTGAGGGAGATTGTCATTGGTCTCTTAGATTTCAACATTGAGCAACAGGGCATGTGTAGAGGGTGTGCACTTGGCAAGAATACCAAGGCTGCATTTCACTTAGATGTATGTGGGCCGATGTTAGTGGCATCAACACAGGGAGCACAATACTATGAAACATTTATTAATGACTATTCCAGGAAAACCTGGATCTTCTTCATGAAGACCAAGGATGATGTCTTCATTCAGTTTCAAGAGTTCAAGGCCTAGGTAGAGAACTAGATAGGAAAGAAGATCAAGGTCTTGAGGTAAGATAATGGGGGAGAGTACACCTCTAATGACTTCAAGGATTTCTACGAGGAGGCAGGGATTAAGAGGGAGATCACAGTCTTATACAACCTTCAGTAGAATGGGTTTACAGAAAGAAAGAATCGGTCCATCATCAATTTCGTTAATGCTATTATGCTACATGACTAGGAGTTGCCTATGTTTCTTTGGGTAGAGTTGTGTAACATTGTAGTTTACGTGCATAATAGGAGTCGTCAGAGAATATTGGAGAAGACTCCTAAGGAGGCATTCACAAGGGTGAGGCTAGAGATAGGACACTTGAGCATATTTGGTTGTTTGGTATACATCAATATTCCTATGGAGAAGATGATGAAGTTGGAGCCTTCAAGACAGAAGGGCATATTTATTCGGTATCGTGAGACCTCAAAAGCTTATAGGATCTTCATACCAATGCAGAGGAAGATAAAACACATGAGGATCTTTTGTTGTCTAGTATACATTGATATTCCTATGGGAAATTTGACGAAGTTGGAGCCTTATGATAGAAGGGCATATTTATCGGGTATAGTGAGACCTCAGAAGCTTACAGGATCTTCATACCAATGCAAAGGAAGACAATTGTGAGTAGATATGTTAAGTTCAAGGAAAACTTAGCATCTAGGAAGTGTCATGAGTTGCCACCAGTAGTGATAGAGGATGAGGAGCAGGAGGCTCTAAAGGTGGAGCAACATGCATATCTTTCTAGTTTAGGGAATCAACCTTCAAGTGGGAAGGTGTCAGTAGCTCCTTCCAGTTTTGTTAGGAGACACAAGTGGTTTGAGTAGACACTGAGGGATGCTCAGGAGCATGTGCAAGCTCCTAGCAACACATTTAGGGAGAGCAGGCCTTCGAAGAAGTTGCCAAACTACACGGCATTGATGAGTAGCATAATTGAAGAGGCAACAAACTAGGAGGTTTGGAGGAAAGCCATGGTGAAGGATGGTGCATGGGACATTGTGTGAGGATTGGAGGGATAGTTAGCGCCAGGTGGCTCTTTACGAAGTACCTTTATTGCTAAGAGGGAGTGTTGATGAGAGTAGCTCAGGTAGACATTTCCACATAAGCCTAAGTGTCTATTCATGTGGAAGTTGCCTAATTGGCTCTTAACCTTAGCAATTACTTTAATAATGAAAGTAATTGATTTTTATAGGTTAAAGTGAGTTAATCTAACAGAATGCAAAGGTTATTTGCATTAGTGAATTAGATGAATCTCAACCGTTAATCTCGAGTGATGTTGAGATCTAATCTCAACAGTTAATCACTTTGGAGATTAGGGTTGTGGATTCAGTCAATAACTCAAATTTATAAAAGGAAGGCTAGGCCAAGGGAGAAGACATGTCTTTTGAGCACAAGGCACAGTGAATTAGTGAGATTTCAGTGATTGGGTGAAGAGGGTCTCTCATCCAAATGTGTAGGGTTCGAGGAAGAGTGCAAGGGGCAGCAAAGGAACGATCTATATTAGCCAGAAGATCGAAGGACAGAACAGGGGTTTGATCAGCTGGATCAATTTTAAGTTCTTGTTGTATCAATATTGTTCCTCTAAGGGAGCCTTTGTATGCTGTTGATTCTAATTTAATGAAACAACAGATTTGAACTGCAGAAAATCTTTGTATGCATGTGTATGAGATTATTTTTTTTATGTGTTAAAATCCCAATTTGTGTCATTTATTCAGTAGATCTGCATAATAATTAAATGTTACTGCAAGGAATCTGCTAGATAGTAACTGGCCATATTGCTGGAGTTAAAAAATTAACAGGAAGTCACAAGCATCTATTTAGGAACCAGACAACAATTGCAGGTAGTGATTGTCTATTGACCATTTGATCTAGGGAAAATAGATTCCTTTAAACAGTTTTTAATTTTCTTGGAATGAAGGTTGTACTAATTGAATTAGATTATCTTTTCAAATACACTAAAAAATGTTAAATAAAGGGTCTACGAAGCATGTTTGTAAACTATAGTTTATTTACAGGATTGATCTCACTCGATCTAGTAAGTTTGAAAGTAATGGAATTTTATTGCATTTGATTAGGATCCAGAGAACAATTGCAAGAAATGATTTTATATGTTTTTTTAATTAAGGTTTCTTTAAGCCTTTATTAGTTGGGCTTATGTATATGCTTGAATACCAAAAAGGGTGCTAGGTCCAAAACTCAATCAGAGATATCTTATTCCAAAACATCCCCCATAATAGTCACAGTTATAGTTGTAAAAAAAGAAAACACAAGGCATATGCCCTAGCAATAAATACTATTCTATGACCCAGCCAGCTGCAGTAGAAGGCTGGTCATTGTCGTTTGGGGCTTCCCCATCCAGAGTCATCAGCAGATGAGTATCAATAAGTACCATGAGGTCCCACCCAGCAGTAGGCTGCTTTGGGGGCTTGGGCCCCAGTGATTGTATATTGACCATGTGATCAAGGGGGAATAGAGCCCTCAATTGTGTGTTTTAGTTTCTTGTATTGAAGATTGTAATAGTTGATCATTAGTTTGGAATAATTACATATTAGAATAGATTGTGTATGGTCAGCAATGCAGCAGGTGACAGCTACAAGTCCTCACGCTAAACATAAAAAAATATAAGTCATCTTGGTAAAGATGACGAAAACTATGTTAAGGCTTCAACTAACCTATATTGATAGACAATCTGTTGTCTTCCATGATGGAAACAAGACAGGCAGCACCTTATGCACAAGGAATCAGTCCACAAGGCCGAAGTATATCAGATTCGTTTCTGGACAGTCCCTTATATTCCACCTAGTAGAGCTTTCAGCTTTAGGACCTGTACTTTTATGGAGTAATTCTTCTATTCTATATACCTTGCACCTGAGGATCTCACATCCTTCCTTTATGTGTTGAGGTATTGCAAGTTGCAATTGAAAAATACAGCTTTTATTTGTTAAATTTGAAATGTGATGCTCAAAATTTTATTTTTATTAAGAAATAAGAGGTCATTAGAAGTAATATTTGGTAGAACAGTGGAATGATAATTTTCATTTTGTAATTTGGTAAGATAAATTTAGTTTTATGTTATTTAATTTCTACTCCCTTCTGTTTTGTGTTTATGTTACTCAGCAACTATGACCAAGATCATCAAGGAGATGTTACCTGCACATGTTCGTGTAACCAGAGATGCTCAGGATCTTCTAGTTGAATGCTGTGTAGGTAAGTTGTGAACTTGGTGAGAAGATATTTGTATTCAGTTTACCTCTTAAGATAGAAAATTGTGACCTCTTGCAAATAGCAAAGATGGTTAAGCCGAAGTTAGAATGGAACATTATATCTTTCACCAACTTCTAGTTGTCCCTTTGTCCTTGTTAAACTCAAATTATAGTTTTTCTATCTGATATCGGTTAGTCCCTGAACATATTAAATGACATTTGCAATGATGGATGATTATGAGTTTCCTTATATCCCAATGAATGTGTAGTTAAACAATCAGCCAGAGCTGATTTAGAGCAACTGAAAGTAAGCTTGATGTAAATGGAAGCAGTGCATCTTTTATAGAAATTTTTCCATGATAAGCTTAGTGTATCGAATCTAGTGTGCTGTTCTCAGCAGTGTTGGACTTCAAAATGATAAATATTTTATCCTGCTTCACTGCTTATAACCAAGGGCTGTGTCAATCTATATTCATGTTTTTATTTCCTTTGATTGCTTCCTTTATGAAGGACTGGTCATAATAGACTAGATCTTTGCTTCTATGTTAACAATTTGCTCTCATGTGTCATGATGCTTTCAAACATCCTCATTAGAACCAAGCATTTGTAGGTTTCTCTATTGCTGAGTACACTTTATGTTATACGGACCTATTGTTTTTTGATAAATCAATGTAGAATCTTTTAGGCAGTGAATGAATATCTTCAGAAGTTACATGTCAGGTATTTTATTAATCTGATGTTGATAATGTTTATTTGATCCGCCACTCCAGGATTCTTTTAATAAAGTCTTGTGACTTAAGGGGTTCAACAACAATCAGGAGACTAATGGAATAGGTTATGAAATCATTGTTCTAGTCTTTTTGCAATTTCTGTTGGAAATAGTGAGAGTGGGGGTGAATCAGTATTTTGTAAACTTCAACAATTTAAGTATCAAAACAATTAACCAATAACATTACATCAATTGAACACAAGATATATACATGTACAATATTATATATTACAAGACAAGCTACAACTTCTGGTTTACTAGCTACAACTGGAAGGGCTACAACCCAATGTTTACCAGCTCCCACTGGAAGGAGGCAACAACTTCTTGAAGGAAGCTACAACTTCCTTGCCTAGCACCACCCTGCCACCCTTATAGAATAAAAGATAAAATAAAACTTTTTGGGCTCTTGTATCAGGGACAATGACCCAATTACAACAACATCCAAATTCTACAAAGATAACTTCATACTTAGAATATCAAAATCCTTACTTGTCTTCAACAACTTGCTCCAAGACTTAAAGGTTCTATTATCAAGAGGTCTGCTTCAGGTACAAGTTTAAGATCTGCTCCAAAAGATACAAATCAGAATGTCCAAGATCTGCCAAATCAAAGTACAACTTATGCTTCAGGACTTCTACAAGCATTAAAGTCTGCTAGCAAAACTGCATCAGATTTAGGCCTACTACAAAGACATTAAAATCTGCTCCAGAACAAATTTTAGGGTCTGCTCCCAAAAGATTAAGGTCTGCTCCTTGATGATCCTCAACTTCAACCTTTAACTCAGCCTTAGGAACTCTTAGAAACCGTCCTCAAGTCTTGTCACAGAATAATCAAATGAAACCTCAGATCAGGTTACAAAGAGGTCTCACACAGTCTGCCTCAGGGGCTGAATAGGAACCTCAGTGCTGGCCGAAATAGGGCTTCAGATAAGGCCGAAAATCTCCTCAGACACAGGGCCGCAGACAGCCTCGGACACAGTTTGAGAGTTACCTCATAGAGAAGAGCCGTAGAATGCCTTAGACAGGCAACAAATCACCTATGAAGGAAGCATGAGTTTAAGTTCAGAAAGATGCCCTAAGACAGGGCTGGAATCTGTCATTAAGCAAGGCTGAATTAAGCCGCTGTCAAACCAAATTCGTAGACAGTATTCAAACGACAACCAAACTCCAAGCTTCAGGTGTCTTGAGCCTTCTTCAAATGTATCTTCTAAGTTTAGAATTTGGACTGTTCTTCCTTTGTTTCTGCCACAGATAATCCACAAACCTTCTTCCTCAATTGCCCATGTGTTGGGTGAATTTATATTGATTAAAGAGACCTATAATGGGGCTGACTTGACCCATGAAGAGACTTGTGAAAATTCCTTGAACTGCAACAACTGATTATTATTCTCTTAACTTAATAGTTTATTTGTCTTTTGTAATTACTAATTATTATTACGACAAATAGCGAATAAACCACACTGCAATTCTTCACCAATTAAAATACGTTGTGGAAATAAAAGCAAGAACTGAGAAATAGACGCACACACACAGTAAAATTGACAATGTTATTTTGGACCAAACGTCTTTGGAAAAACCCCCAAGGCAAAACTGGTGCAGCAAATGAGGGTTTATTTATTATGCAGCAATTTGAGAAACTTATTACAACTAGTTGCCGACTAGCAAAGCTATGGAAATCAACACAAAATATACTAGAGATCCAAGATCTCCTCTACAAATCAACTCGGCTTGCTCTGGCTTGCTCGCACCCCACACTGACAACTTGCACTGCTGCCTAAAATGCGCAGTGCTGGCTCTGGGAGTAATTCGCACTGCCCGAAAATTGACTTTGAATGAGCCATCTTGCCTCCCTCTGGCTTTGGAAAGAATTCCCGTTGCCTTCTGGAACTAGATCCGGTCTCCAACCACTGAACAAACCCTCTTCCAGCGACTTGCACTGGGGTTTCTGGCTATTCGCACTAGTTGTAACAGACCCTCGCTACAAATAGCTCGACCTCCCTTATCTTGTCTCTTTGATACTAGAAAATCACTAGGAGACTCTTCAGAATCCTGCTTTCAAATTTCTTGCTGCTTCTTCTCTTTGATGCTCTTCCCTCTAGCTTGAATTGTGCCCTCACTGAAAACTACGAATTGGGTAGCTTGATCTGCGTTGCCTACAGGTGATCACACTGATGTTCTCTCCAAGCCCTTCGACTTGATCTTATAATCTCTCGTTGGAGTCTCAACGACCATGATTTAATCTCCATCAATGGCTAAGATCAAATTGACTTCATTAATAAAAGTCTTTATAGCAATCTCCAACATCCTTAATTAATTAACTTTAACTTAACACTTTTCCTAAGTTAGACTTGGGAAATATTTTAATATTTTAATTACCCAGCTTATCTCGCGAAACTTTTTATGGGTTGTGGATATCTAGATTTCCTTAGCCTCTTAGCATCATCTGAGACTAAACACTTGTTCGATGCTACCATATCCATAAAAAACTAGCACTCCCTCTTAGTGAGGAAGGTGGTCTCCACTATACCCATATGTTTTCGGAAATAGATGAATTTGGCTCTCCCTAGAGCCTTTGTGAGCATATCAACCACTTGCTGGTTTGTGGAAACATGCTATAGCCGAACTGCTCCATGCTGCACACAATCCTTGATGAAGTGGTACCGTATGACTATTTGTTTCGACTTATCATGAAAAATTGGATTCTCAAAGAGCTTGAAGGAGATCTGATTATGATAGTAGATATTGGTCGCCTCCATGCTTTGACCGAACAAGCTCACTAGCAGCTTCCGAAGCCAAATAACTTCACATGTAGCCATGCTAGTTGCCATGTACTTTGCTTTTGCAGAGCTCAGTACTATGAAATTTTGTTTCTCGCTGCACTAAGCCACAACCCTTGATCCAACACTGAAACAACACCCTATTCTACTTTTCCAATCAATTGAACTACCTGCCTAGTCTGCATCCGTATAACCACATAACCTGACACCATCACCTCAAGTATACCTCAACCGATACTTGATTGTGCCACACAAATACCTCAGTGTATGCTTTGTCGCTATCAAGTGCACTCTCTTAGGTCCCACCATAAACTGACTGAGAGTGTTGACCGCGAAGCAGATGTATGGCCTGGTGTTGACCAGATACATGAGTGAACTGATGAGTTGCCTATACAAGGTTGGATCAACGTCCTCGTCCTCTGATGCATTGATCTTTCTCCAATTAGTAATATTAGGGCATGGACATAGGCCTACAATCCTATATCTTGAACTTATTCAAAATTTCTGTACTATATCTCCCTTGATCAAAGCAGATCTTCTCGTCGCTCTACCATTCCTCTAGGCCTAGGAAGTAATGCATCAGTCCCAAATCCTTCCTGTCAAACTCTGCTGCCAGGTTCCTCTTGTAGTTCTCTATGAGCCTTGATGATCCTGTCAGAAAGAGGTCATCCATAGACAACACTAGGATACTCATCCTCTACCATTCAAGCATTAAAGGTTGGGATCTGCATCACTCTTGACAAATCCCATTTGTTGCAAGTAGCTGTCAATCCTACCATACCATGCCTTGGGAGCCTATTTGAACCTGTACAGTGCTCTCTTCAGTTTGCACACGTGTGTGCCCCTCTCATGAGTCTCAAAGCCCTCTGGCTGTTTGATGTTTACCTCCTTTTCTATCACTTCGTTCAAGAAAGCTGTCTTGACGTCCATTTGGTGAATCTACCCATCTCATATTTGCTGCTAGAGATAATACTGACCGGATGGAAGTATATTTGGCCACTGGGGCGAAGGTCTCCTCATAATCTATGATGTTGGAATTTCTAAGTCTAACTGTTAGAAACCCTTCATATACTTTTCTGATTTATTTTTGCCTACGTGTTCTGATTAATTAACAAGTTATTTACCATGTAAACACCGAAAATAAATACAAGTACATGCTCAACACATTACAGATCATCAGCTGAAACAAAACAAGCACACAAGTGACACTGTTGTTTTTGGACCAATGTCCCCGGAAAAACCCAATGCGGGAAAACCGGTGCAGTTATCTGAGGGTTTTATTATTATGCAGTTTCTGAATACAATCTGGGTTCCAAAACCGGCTCACCCAACAAAGAATAATCTCGGCAGTAGTACCTCTCGACTTGAAAGCAGATATTCCGGCTGAAACCCCGGATAAACACTCCGACAGCTCCCAGCTCCAATTTGTCCCACGAAAACCCCAACGTCAGCCTCTAGGGATTGCGTTAGCCCTTTCTGGCCCAGCGTCTGCCCAACGTCACCCTAGCTTGCCCTGCATTAGCCTATGGAGGCACTGTGTCAGCCCTTAGAGCCTCTGCGTCACCCACGGTGGCTCTTTGAGGCACTGTGCAGCACCTGGCTGGCTTTGCGTGAGCCCTGGCTGGCTCTGCGTGAACCTTGGGTTGGCTCTGCGTCCCTCTCTCGGCTTCTGCGTTGACCCTCCTGGTACTATTTCTGCCTCTGTGCTTTTATATTCACTGTCCTTTAGCTGCAACTCTGATCACTCTTTCGACTTCTTCAGCAAACCTTGCCCCAAAAAATCAAAATTTTGATCAACTCGATGTGTTCTCGAAGTGACCTTCAAGCCTCCTCTTATACTTTTCTCGTTGACAATTCAACGACCGAGATTAAGTCCCTAATTAATGGCTAAGATTAGATCTGGCTTGATCCATGACTTTTGGACCATTTTAGCTCAGTTTTATATTAATTTACGTTAATATTTTATTTTCCCTTAGTTTAGACTTAGATACTTCATTAAAATATTAATTATTTTAATATCTCCCAATTGGTTAGATTTTGCCCAAACCATTTTTGGGTATTGAAGATCTCATGTGCTTTAGCCTCTCCACCCATTTTCGTGGCTAGAGGACATCCAATGCTACCCCAAATCAACACTCCCTCTTAGCGAGGATTGTGCTCTAGTTATACTCCTCACTGAGCATCACCCTGGTCATTCGGTATCGGTCCTTGTGCTGATGCTAGGCCTGCTGCCCAACATCCTCGACACTGCTACCCATGGCCCTGCCATTGCCACTGCTGCATCTGTATGACAACTCCCTCTACATTCTTGCTGCTACCCATGGCTCTGCCACTGCCATTGCTGCATCTGCATTGCAATCCCTCTCATCATGTTGCATCGTGTTGCCCATAGCACTGCCACTGCTTACTGCTGCACTACAATTCAGTTACTGAGAAGTAAGTAACTGATCTCTCAACTCTGACATCTCTGTTAGGCTAGAGACACCCTCGATGCTGAAACTCCCTCTGTCGCTGACAAGTGCTCCCTCTCTGATCTCTTCGTTGCTGCAACAACTCTATGCATCTTGCACTGCTGCCTCACGTTGTCCTGGGAATCTTGCACTGTAGCTCCCTTTGACGCTCCATCTGCATCCGTCTCTACTGACATCCGCCAGTACTGCTACTCCTCTTTGGGGCTCCCGTAGCAAGGTATAATCCAAGAGGCTGGGTACCTCGAGGATCTTGCCCCTCATCGCCTGTAGTCCGTATGACTATAGCTCGATGTCTCCCCATTTCCTTTCAAGTGGCGTGTGAGTACTCATGGCACAGTCATCATCTGTCTCCACTTCCTTCCCCGCCTCTGCTCCCGTAGCCTTGGTCTAGGAAACCTCTCCTTTGGTCTTCTTCCTCGGACATTGGCTCGCATAGTGACCCTATTCCCCACAGTTGAAGCATTTGACCTTGGAGAGGTCCTTCTTCTTCTGTTTCTCCTGCTTTCCCTCAGATGCTAGGGCAGCATCCTCCTCTTCCTCCTTCTTGATTCTGATCCCCTTGCTGCTGCTTCCTGCCTTGCTTAGCCTTTTATTCTCTTCTTGGCGAAGAGCCGCCCAAATTTCCTCCCAATCTGGAAGGGTCGCCCTGCCGAGTATGCTCTGGACAAACACCTCCTAGTCTTCAGAGACCGCGTTTAGGGTTGTTCTTACCATCAATTCTTGATGCAGCGTGGCCCCTATGGAAGTTAGCTGATCCCGGATCTCCTTCAATTGATCGAGGAAGATGTCGATCTGTTCTCCCTTTTGCATCTAGTATGACCGCAGCTGATTTTCTAGTAGCATCCTTCTCTGCACATAAGTTTGCTGGTACAATTTCTTTAGGGCCTCCCACATTTCAGCTGCCGTTTCCTTTTTGGTAATATGTGGTACTACATGGTTCTTGACCCCGTTAAGGATGATGCTCTTGGCACTCGCCATTGCCTCCTCGTACTTGTCGTTCTCAGTTGGGTCAACTAGGATTGCTATCGTCCTCAAGGTGAAGTGCTTGACACGATTCCTGTCTAGAATGGACAAGATTCTAGCCTTCGAGAGTACGAAGTTCGAGGCTCCGTCTAGTCTGTCCTGGTCTCTTATCCCGTTCACTGCCATCTCGCTGCTCCTCAACTTCCCTCTTGGAAGTTCTTGGTGTGACTCCCTCTGAGCTTCAATTTCCCTCCTGGAAACCCTTCTTCCAATGTTGAGATGCCCCCACTCCGATCGTTAGTGCAGTTACACAATTGATCCATATTTCTTGGCTAGAAATCCTCGGTAGCAACTCTCTCCTCCATGGTCTTGCCCTATTAGGTACTATTCTGACTACAGTACCCCACCAGCTTCACTCAACAACTTACCCATAGCCTCCTAAGCCCCAACAACTGAAGGTTAGAGCTTCTAGGCTTTGCACAATCCCGACACTAGCAGCACCTCCTGGCCATGGGCGTCAATCCTTCCTGACTGAGAAAGATGACCGGGCACTGCGTAGGTCGAGTCTGCTCCCCTCTGCCACTGCGCTGATCCTCTTCTCCACTCAAACTTGATGACACAGAAACTGCATCACCCCTTGTTGCTTCCCTGTTAGGAACAATTTCTGTCACTTAGGACAGCTGTTTTTTGTTGCTGTTTCTCTACTCAACTGATGTCCTTAGTTGTCTTGTGATTTGCAACCACACTCTTATACCATGTTGGAATTTCTAAGTCTAACTGTTAGAAACCCTTCATGTACTTTTCTGATTTATTTCTGCCTACTTGTTTTGATTAATTAACAAATTATTTACCATGTAAATATTGCAAATAAATACAAGTACATGCTCAACACATTACATATCATCAACTGAAGGAAACAAAACAAGCACACAAGTGACATCGTTGTTTTTGGACCAATGTCCCCGGAAAAACCCAATGCGGGAAAACCGGTGCAATTATCTGAAGGTTTTATTATTATGCAGTTTCTGAATACAATCTGGGTGCCAAAACCGGTTCAACCAACAGAGAATAATCTCAGCAGTAGTACCTCTCTACTCGGAAGCAAATATTCTAGCTAAAACCTCGGATAAACACTCCGACAGCTCCCAGCTCCAATTTGCCCTACGAAAACCCCAGCGTCAGCCTCTAGGGATTGCTTTAGCGCTTTCTGGCCCAACATTTGCCCAACGTCACCCTAGCTCGCCTTGCGTCAGCCTCTGGAGGCATTGCGTCAGCCCTTAGAGCCTTTGTGTGACCCACACTGGCTCTCTTAGGCAATGCGTACCTCCTGGTTGGCGCTGCGTGAGCCCTGGCTGGCTCTGCGTGAACCTCTGGTTGGCTCTGCGTCTCTCTCGCTCGGCTTTTGTGTTGACCCTCCTGGTACTATCTCTACCTCTCTGCGTCTGTATTCACTGCCCCTCAACTGCAACTCTGATCACTCTTTCGACTTCCTCAACAAACCTTGCCCCAGAAAATCAAAATCTTGATCAACTCAGTGTGTTCTCCAAGTGATCCTCAAGCCTCCTCTTATACTTTTCTCGTTGACAATTCAACGACCGAGATTAAGTCCCTAATCAACAACTAGGATTAGATCTGGCTTGATCCATGACTTCTGGACCATTCTAACCCAGTTTTATATTAATTCACATTAATATTTTATTTTCCCTAAGTTAAGACTTAGTTACTTCATTAAAAATATTAATTATTTTAATATCTCCCAAATTGGTTAGATTTTGCCCAAACCATTTCTGGGTATTGGATATCTCATGTGCTTTAGCGTCTCCACCCATTTTCATGGCTAGAGCACATCCGATGCTACCCCAAATCAACATATGCCCTCCTTCAGTGCATACCCCTTTTCCATGAACCTAGCCTTTTACTTCTCCATGCTGCCATTTGCAACGTACTTGATCTTAGAGATCCATCGAGAGCCCACAACTGACCTATCTATAGGCTATGTTGCACAAAACTTCTAGGAACCTGGCGTTTCAGGACGTTCTCGTACCCGAAACTCCGAAACTCGGCTGAAACTTGACCAAAAATCAACCATCTTGTATTCATCTATGAGAGTTAATATAGACTTTGTTTTCCTTCTAAATTGTCATCTATAGGTCTTATTACCTTTTTTCTTCAAGATATTGTGTTATTCACTTATTTATAAATTATATATATATATATATATAAATGTATATGACGTTTCAGTCAACGTTTCCATTTTTGGGAGGTAACGTTTCTAAACCTACCCGTTTAGGAAACTCCAAAACATTTCGGCGCTTCGTGCAACTTAGTCCACAGGTCTCAACACG
This sequence comes from Pinus taeda, assembly GCA_000404065.3. Classification (NCBI taxonomy): domain Eukaryota; kingdom Viridiplantae; phylum Streptophyta; class Pinopsida; order Pinales; family Pinaceae; genus Pinus; species Pinus taeda. The sequence continues at coordinate 85,910 of APFE030795067.1, forward strand.
ATTTCCCAAACATTGTTCGTCATGATGGAGCTATACTCCACCATGGCATAACGCCACACTTGATGTTGTGCAACCTCCTGACAGTTGGAAGGTTCAACCACTTATGCCACTAATGTTTGGTACTTGTTTGGTTGTTTGTGTTCTCTCTTCCCGTTCAAGGAGCTCCCATAAACTCCTTCACATCCATCAATGTCTAACGAACTTCTTTGCTAGTTCGACTGCTAGTGGTGGGTGGTTGCGCCAACTCCTAATCCTCCTCTGTTGCTTCGTTTGCTGCGAACTCACTAGATCTCCTGCACTTGAGGTTGTGCTTGTACTAGTAACTATACTAGATCCTTGTGATTGTCCTTGTGCTTGTCCTTGCAATTGCTTCTGTTGCTGGAATAATGTAGCTTTTGTTGGCTCACTCTGATGACCCGTTGGCATCTTGCAAGATCTCTCGAAGGCTTTGTCCTCCACGAACTTAACATCCCGTTTCACGATAATCTTCCCACTGCTAGGAATATGGATATTGTATGCATTTGAGGTTTTGCTATACCCAACGAAGAACCCCTTTTCTACAACCTGATCTAAATTAGTGCATTTCTCATTTGGTACGTGGTAGTAGGCTACACTGCCAAAGATCCTGAAGTGACTAATCAATGACTTCTTCCCTGAGAAATCTCTTTTGGTGTTATTTTCCCCAACGCTCTGTGAGGAACTTTGTTTTGTATATACATTGTTGTGTTACATGCCTTTGCCCATAGGAACTTGGGCATGTCCCAGTCATACAACATAGCTTTTGCTGCCCCAACTATAGACTTGTTTTACTGCTCCACTCCATTATGTTGTGGATTGTATGAAGTTGTCCACTCCCTTCTGATGCCATCTTTTGCATAGAAGTTCGTGAAGTCACTGCCTGTGTACTCTCCTCCGCTATCTGTGCGAAGTACCTTGATCCTCTTCCTTGTCGCAGTTTCCACTAGAGCTTTAAACTCTAGGAAACGACTGAAGACCTCATCCTTGGTTTTCAAGAAATAGATCCAACTTTTCCCGGAGTAGTCATCGATGAAGGTGACAAAGTACTTGTACCCTCTAGGGGATCTAGTGGACATAGGACTACAAATATCTGTGTATAAGCTGCAACATACCTTTAATCTATTGTCACTTCTTGGGAATGTTGCCTTAGCATATTTTCAAAGTACGCATCCCCTGCGCACATTATCGTGTTCCGTGCTCAATTTTGGAACATCTGTCACTATCTCCTTGGGCATCCTAAGTGGTCCATGGTGTAGATGACCCATTCTCCTATGCCATAGTTCATTTAGGTCTCTCTCACTACTACTGTTGTCAGTTCTGTTGTTGCTAAATAGTGCCTTTGGAGAATTGAGCTGCAACTTATACAATCTGTTGCTATGAACTCCAATTTGCTTCACCTTTTTCTAGCATTGGTGTTTGATGAACACCTTCTTCCCTATGAAGTAGACATCATATCACTTATCTCATAGTTCAACACTAAAATTTGTTGAAAATTGGCAACTCAGGGATGAATTTCCTTATCTAAAATCCCATTTTTGACAATTCTGGAGTAACTTTCTAAAAATAGAAAGCCATGTCTAGCATCTCAAGTATGACTTTCCAAAAATAGTAAATCACCTTGTATTAATTGGTAATAAAGTATAGTTGATGGAAAATCACTTAACTTATCATTAATCAATCATAATAGTTTGATCTTGACTTAATCATCAATATTATTATTATTACTTATCCTCTAAGTCAGAGGACACGTCCCTCAGGGTCTCGTGTCCCGTATTTCATGTGTCGGAAATGAAAACCGCCATAAAACGTGTTGAAAACGTTTTTCATTGTGTCCTCCAATTGAGATACATGGTTTGAATGTGTCGAAAATGTGCCCTAACGTTTTTGGTTCTTAGGACATGTGTTCCATGAAAAGTGACATTTAAAGCCTACAACATGGCTTATTTTTGGGTTTTTTTTGTCATTGTTCGCCACCGAAGTTGAGTTTGCTCATCGCTAGAATCTAATTTGTTGTGCAGTGTGAGGAATTCCATCAGATTCGAGCACAATGCTTACAACTTCACATCGACCTAGACCTGGAGATGTAGGAGACGAGCGTTCACATGCTTTGTTGAGAGTTTGGAGCACTTAAATTTTTTGTAAGTTGTGTTATAGCCTATTAAACTTAACTTAATTATACACGAGTGACCATGTATAGATCGTGTGTTGAAATAAAAATCCTAGCGCCCTGTCATGTGCTCATTGCTCACTACACCTTCGAGGTCTAAAGGGAGGGAAAGCCCGATTAACGCTTTGGTCAACAATGAAGTTTGAACACATATAAATTTATAGTTCATAAACTACCTTATGTGAAGTTTGAACATGATCAAACTTGTTTGAAGTTAATAACAAAAATTTTAACATGAACAGTGAACATTGAACTGTGAACATCATTGATATAGTAAATTAATAAACTAACTAGTAAATTACTAAATAGTAAATAGTGTATACTAATACTAAATAGATATCATCATGATTCATATCTATATGGATCAAACACTATATTTCAATATTTTTTAAAATATATATATATATATATAACGTGTCCCTCGTGTCCTGTTTCCAGGGTCATTGCGTCTCATGTCGAATACTCGTATTATGTGTCCTCTGTGTCTCATGTCCTCGTGTCATGTGACTTAGCTTATGCTTTATGATACTATTATATTATTATTAAAAGGAAATTCATGTCTCTCAATCATGGCACTCAATCATGTCATATGTAACTCCCCTCAATTAATGCATATGTTACTCTCTCTAACTTAATGGATAGGTTACACTCTCTCTTACACGCTCATTAAAAGCATGTCATATTCCTCTTACACACTCATTAAAGCATGTCATAAAATATTCCTCTTACACACTCTTTAATGCATATATTACATTCTCTTCTTTATGACATAAGTTACTAAGGCATGCGTATCTCCTTAACGGCATGAGTTACAAAAGCATGCGTACCTCTATAATGGCATGAGTTACAAAGGCATGCGTGCAACATACCTCCTTAATGGCATGAGTTACAAAGGATGTGTACCTCCCTAAATGGCATATGTAACTCTTCCTCAAGGCATGCGTATTGCTCCTTTTTTATGACTAGAATTTGTTGCTCCTTTATATATGTATCTCATATCATCTCAGTCTCACTACTTGTGCATTGTGAAAGAAGAATTTGAACTTGAGAGAGAGAGTTGGAGAGACTTGAAAAAGATTGTGTGAGAGAGAGAGACTTGGAGAGTAAGAGCAGAACTTGAAGGTTGATTCAGTGTTTGCATCAACTGCTACTACTAGTGATCTTCATGCTACAACTTGTTCAGATTTGGGTGAACTTACTCTTTCTTTTGATCTCTCATTATACTTTGTATCTTTGCTGAACAATTGATATCTAATAGAAGAAGAATGTGGTTGGTTTTTCCCCTTGTGGGTTTTTCCCTGGTCATTGGACCTAAATTCTCTGTATCTTATCTTGTTCTTGGTTGTCTTCAATTGTGCATTTGGTTTATGTTCTATCTACAATTGCTTAACTAATATTGCAATAAAAAGAAGTTTTGGAATAAGTAATTGTTACAACATAGAACATCAGAATCTCAACATGGTATCAGAGCTTTGATGAAGACAAGCCCAAGAAGATAAGAGTTGTCATCCTTCTATTTTTTGTTGAAATATCACTTGCCGCTCTTCCTATTTTCTGTTGAAATATCACTTGCTGCTCCTATTTTTTGCTGAAATATCACTTGCTGCTCCTATTTATCGCTGAAATATCACTTACTGCTGAAATTCTTTGTTGTTGAAAGATGTCTTCTTCTTATTTAAAGAATGAAGAGAAGCTGAATGATGCTTTGAATTTTGGTCCATTGAAGACAAGATTGTATATTACTCTCAAAGAACATGATGTACTGGAATATGTTGAAGGCATGGTAGTAGAACCACCAAAAAATTCAAACGCTGTTGTCAAGGCCATATACACGAAAGGAGAAGTCCAGGCTAGGAAGATTATCCTTGGTTCTCTTGAAAACCATCTCTTCACCTATGTCTCCAAGTTGAGGAAATCGTAAGAAATATATGACAAGCTGATTGGAATATATCAAGTAAACAAATTGAGTCAAATCCTTGTCTCGAGGAATCAACTCAAGGACATTAAGATGAATAGAGAAGAGACCATTCAAGCATACTTCATGAGGATATCTAAAATCAAGGATCCACTGTGAATTGCTGTTGAAATTGTATCTGATAAAGAGCTGGTGCTGATTACGCTTGGAGGTCTTCCTCCAACTTGGGAAACTTTTATTACTACTATCAACAAAAATGATAAGTGTCCCACATTTGATGAGATCCTAGGAAAGTGTAGTCAAAAAGAGGCCATAATGATTTTTTAGACAAAGAATTCTTAAGCAAGAAGAGGGAGAATCTACTGCCGTTGCTGCCCAAGACAAGAAGCAAAAAGGAAAAATAGGTGATCACTTTTCAAGAAAGTCTGCTCCCTGATCCAATATTAAATAGACATGATAGTAATTAAGGTGTTGCATGTGTTTAATAGTTGTGGTTTTGGTATTGATGATGAGCCTCAATAGGGGTTCGAAACACTTCAATCACAAAATGTTGATGTGATTTATTCAGAAGAGTTATGCTTTAATCATGAATCCCAGAAGCCTCCATTATGAGGTTTTGGTACTTGTTGATGCATGTAAAAGTAAAGAGCAATTTTACTTTTGTTTATGCATGTGCAAGAAAGTGTTGTCTTGAAAAGAAGTATAATGCATAGAAGGTTATGAAAGAATAAGTGATAGAAATTGAATACTGAAGATAGGGGGATTTGATTCTCTCACATTATATTTGATGAGAAAGGTCATGGGTTTACTGACAATAGTGATTGCAGTAAAGAATCATGACTTTTGCAAAGGATGGAATGATAGTTTTCTAAACTAACCTCTTTTGCAGCGATCAAAGATGAATTATATCATTGCAGACAATGAAGTCAATATGTATAACTATTATTACTTTCCTTCACTTTGCGATCATGATTTGAAGATCTTTATAAAATCAATGGAAGACCTATCCATGCATTGATTCATGATAGTAATGATCAATGTGAATTGTGGCACCGAAAATTCACTCATCTTCACTATAAAGCATTGCCTCATGTGAGAAGGAAGGTTTTTGGAATGCCTGAGATTAGAGTGGATTACGCTGGAGTTTGCTAAGGGTGTGCAAGTGGAAAGCATGTAAAGGGACCATTCCCTTCAAGCAAAAGCAAAACTAGTCAGGTACTTCATCTTTTACATTTTGATTTATGTGGACCTATCCCTGTAACTTCTCTTGGTGGCTATTTGTATTATATAATCTTTGTGGATGATTTTTCTTGCAAAACTTGTATTTTTTTTTTGAAAAACAAAAGTCAAGCATTTGACATGTTCAAAGACTTTAAAGCTTTAGCAGAAAAACAAACTGGATGTTGGAAATACTAGGGGGGGGGGGTGAATTAGTATGTATTAGCAATTAACTCTTTATTAATATTTTTTCAGAGCATTAGTTAATCTTCAATTATTATAATTATTCAATAAAAGTAGTAAACAACAATGCAAAAGATAGAAACAATAGGCACAAGATTTTTAGGTGGAAAACCCCCTCTGGGTCAAAAACCACCAAATATTTTTCCTATAAGTTCTTTAATCTCTAGCTCCAACTGAAAAGAAAGCTACAACTTCCTATAACTCTAGAAAAGCATTCTTCTCCAGCTCCCACTGGAAGGATGCCCCAATGCCCTGGTTTTATCAATAGCCAGCTGAAAGGATGCCCCAACACCCTAGCAAGCCACAACTTGCCCTAGCACCACCCTACCACCCTGAAGTGGTTATAGGCTCCAACCTGAAGGTGACTTCATTCACCTGCCTAGCACTACCCTACCATCCTATAAAGAAAAAATAAATAAAAGAAGTGGACTACCGTACCAGGGACAATGACCCACGTTACAATGATTTTCAATAAATTACAGACAACACTAGGACCATACCCTTATACCGATAGACACTGACAATAGCACTGACTCTCCCTAACAATGCCTTTTACAACTCTTATGCAACTTGACTCTTTACAAAATATGGGCTCTCGTACCAGGGATAATAGCCCAATTACAATGATTTGACTCTTGAATTTTTACAATGCTTCTTCATACATAGGACAACTGTTGATGATGTGACTATGATGGCTGCTTTGTCTTCATAGAATGTGCAATCTGACTTGGTTGGTTGTCACTTCAATACCTTGTGCCTAAAACTTCTTCCACCTGCAAATAAAAGTTCCAAAGACGATACTCAATACCCAAAGATAAAATGAAATTGCCCCTTTTATGAAACTTAACTCTACCTGCAATACTCTTGTTAGTCCAAAAACGATAAATATGCAAGGCTTATAAATTATATGATAATGATACGTACCTGAAGTAAGCTCGTGCCTCGTGTACTGCCCTTATGATGTCTCTTGACTTGTCCACCAACTTTACAATCAACCTAGGACTGGACTGACTGTCAACTATGACAGACCTAAAGGAGATTTTACACACTACTTAGACCTAACAACAAACCAAAGAAAGCTACATAAGAGTAAAAGTCAAGAACTAACTATGATAGACCCTAATCAATGTGACAAACCTTGACTTGACACAATTCTAAATACTAGCCTAAACATAACACAACACTACTATACTAAATGCAACCCTTAATTAATGCTCTCAACTATACTTGATACAGTCCTAACTAATAGCCCAAACATAACACAACACTACCTAACTAATTCCCTTAACAAATCTTAATACTGTCCTAACTACTAGCCCAATCAACCAAACAATAGATTAGTGTATGTGCTATATCTAGTTACATGGATCCTTTAGATCAAAAGACTGTCAAGTTTCTCACTGTGTGGGACTTGAAAAGGCACACTGTCACGGAGATGATTTGATATAATATATGGTCTACTGCTTCAGGTCAGCTTGATTTCTGAGTGATCTCAAAAGAATTGTTGACTCAAATATATATATGTGTGTGTGTGTGTGTGGGTGCTGAGTTATTCTGGTGTGTAGCACAACTTCAAGAGATGCATAAAACTAACCTTTAGATCCACTGCACTATGCCACATTAATCATACATGTTTTTGAACTAAGTACAGGACTTGTAGGATCGAAACTCTCCACACATTAACTTGCTTCTTATGTTGACCTTTTCTTCAGATTATATTTTCTTTATAGTGTCATTAAGGACAATATCACATGGCCTTTGCTTGGTCAAGATGATTATCAACTATCATCACAATTCCACTGAGATTTGATATTTAAGTTGCTGTTCCTTTAGACTTGACCTTTAATTTTCTATCTCCTCCCTGTTTGAGTTCTTTAGAGTTGCGGTCAAGAAGAATCTGTAATGAAAAATGCCAACCGAAAAACCCAAAACCAAAAAAAAATATACCCGAGCCCTATTCCACGTGATCTCTGCATTATTAGCTCTAGGGTGGCCGGAATTACAGATTCTGTTATATCAAGGTAATGCGTACATCATTATATTTTTGGAGGATATGTGAATTCTTATTTATAATCCTAGAGAGGGCTTGTAAAATATGAACACTAGGATTTTCAAGATGTTAAGAAATTAACTAATCAATGCCTTATATCATAAGTTAAGAGAGCCACTAGCCTAAGGTGAGTGAATTTTGAATTAGGACATTTTATGAAGAGGTTCCTAGTATAGTTAGGTGCAAGGTATAGACGTTGGAGGCTTAAAAAGGAATTTGAGCAGTAGAATTTTAATGACTTCAAAAAACAATTCAATTAATGTATGTCTTACGAACAAAGTAAAGGAAGCTGCAAGCAATTTAAGAAAGAGTTTAGCTAAGTTACCTTTAAGAACCCTATATTTGTGTTAAAGATCTTGCCTAGAAATATTTTCAATTCCACTAGAAATTTGAATCAATGATTGGCTTAGGCATATGGTCCTACCTAGTTGTGAAGTCAATGATTGGTTTATTGCCTTTGGTTCTTGAAGTTATTCAACTTAATGACATTGCGGTGATAATCCCTGTCATATATTGACAACCGTAGGTGAATTAGGTGTCATGTCACTACCCCTTGGGGTTTTAGCCCACAAAACTGGGTCTTCAACTTCAAACTCAATTTTCTCTCAAACCAGAAGGAATCACGGGGTGTACCACATATCAACAGAAACATCTCGTCGAGGAGAATCTATCTAGAAGGATCCTGACATGAGATTCGATGAATTGCCATGTCAAATTTGCCATCGAACATTGGGGTGGCTCCTAATGCTGCTTGGGTTAACATCAATGACAACCACCTATCAACACTGGAAAGCAGATCATAATCTTCAAATCTGATAATGGAGGAGAGTTCACTTCAGATGACTTCATTGACTTTTGCAAAGAAGTTGGAATCAGGAAAGAGACACCTGTACCATATAACCCATAACAAAATGGTGTGGCCGAAAGAAAGAACAAAATCATCATGGAAGCAGTCAAAGCTATGTTGCATGATTAGAAGCTACCCAAGTTTCTTTGGGGAGAAGCTACTAACATTGTTGCCTATGTCCAATAGATCTCCACACTGAAAATTAAACAACAAGACTCCTAAAAAAGTCTTCACTGTTGAAAACCCTAAAGCTGGGCACTTGAGGATCTTTGGCTGCCCTCTCTACTTCCATGTGCGAAAGGTAAAGAGGACCAAATTGGAAGCTTCAAGTAAGAAAGGTACATTTGTTGGTTATTGTGAAAATTCTAAAGCTTACAGAATATATGTTGCTTGGTCAAAGAACTATAAATTTTAGCAGGGATGTAACATTTGATGAAGATGCAACTCTTGGAAAGGCAAGAGACACTCCTCCTCCTTCTGATGTTTAAAATCAGGATGATGCCTTGGATGCACAAGAAGATCTTGAGCCTGAGACTGATCTTGCTTATGAACTCATGGAGCCCATGGACCCCTTGGATCCTCCATGTGATCCTCTTGCTAGAAAGAGACCATTATGGCTTCGTGACACTCTATAAGATGTTGATAGACATGCTGCCCCCAGAGGAACCTTCAGAGAAATCAAGAAACCATGCTAGTTCCAGGGATATGTTTTAGCCATGAACAATATTATTTAGGCTGAACCATGCACTTTTGAAGAAGCAATGAAAGATTAAGTATGGAAAGATGCAATGGTCGATGAATATTAGTCCATCATACATAATGATGTATGGGAAGTAGTTCTAAGGCCCAAAGGTAAGTCTGTTGTGACTCCTAAAGGGTTTTACAAAATTAAACATGGTGTGGATGGAAGTATTGAAAAATATAAAGCTAGATTTTGTGGCTAAAGGTTTCTCTTAGAAGTTAGAAAGAGGGAGTAGACTATGATGATAATTTTGCACTTGTTGCTTGATGTACTACCATTTGATCTATTGTGGCTCTAATTGCTAGCCAGGGATGGACTCTTCACCAAATGGATGTGAAAACTGCTTTTCTGTATGGCTTCCTCAAGGAAGAAGTATTTGTGGAACAACCACAAGGCTTTGAAGTGCATGACAGGAAAACTCATGTGTGTAAACCGAAGAAAACTCTCTATGGATTGAAGTAAAACCTAAGAGCTTGGTATGCTTGCATTGATAGCTTCTTGATGAAGCTTGGTTTTACCAGAAGCAATGCTGATCCAAATATCTACTTCAAGACGGTCCAAGGAATGCCTTTGATTTTGGTATTATATATTGATGACTTATTCTTGATTGGTGGAGAACCTCTTATCCTCTAGTGTAAGATGGAGTTAACTTTTGAATTTGAAATGAGAGATTTTCATTTGATGCACTACTTTATGGGCCTAGAGGTATGGCAGAGTCTTGGTGAGATTTTCCTTTCTCAAGGAAAATATGTTTTCAAGGTTTTGGAAAGATTTGGTATGACGAAATGTAAGTCCATGAATGAATTTCAAAAAGTTATGTGGTGAAGCTGCAAGACCTGATTTGGTTAATCCTTCCGAGTATCAACAATTGATTGGGGCACTGATGTTCTTAGTGAACACTAGGCTAGACATATGTTTTGCGGTCAATACTTTGAGCCAATATATGATTAAGCCATCACATGCACACTGGATTGCTGTCAAGCATGTGCTGAGATACTTGCATGGGACCATCAATCTTGGATTGAGATATACTACCAGAGATGTGAGACTACATGGGTACTCTGATGCTGATTGGATTGGTAAGTTTGCTGACAAAAAGAGCACATCTAGATGTTGCTTTAGCTTGGGATCTGCCATGATATCTTGTATGAGCAAAAAACAAAATTCTGTAGCCCTTAGCACAATTGAAGCCAAGTGCATTGCTACTAGCATGGCTAGCTGTGAGGCAATATGGTTGAGGAAGCTCTTTGGAGAGTTGTTTGAACATGTGCTAGACAAGAGAGTAATATACTGTGACAATAAGAGTGACATTCGAATTGCAGAAAATCCTGTGTTCCATGACAATTCCAAGCACATTGAGATCGAATATCACTATATCCGTGATATGGTGTTGAGAGGAGCAGTAAGACTCCATCATATTGCAGTTGATGATTAGATAGTTGACATACTTACCAAGCCTTTGCCGAAATGGAAGTTCTTGGTATTTAAGGAGCAAGATGCATTGATGGATGCGACCCTTCATTGTGGGGGCGGTCATAGATGATTGAGAACACTGAGCTATGCTCTTCCCTCTTGTTTGAGCTCCCAAGTTGGGAATGGAGCCAGGAGAGCTCCTGGGCTTGAGGGAACTCTTGACTGTAGGTTTTGCACGATCCTTGTCTTGTGTTGACAAGTCGTAATTCCCCCTACCATCAAGTCTGGGACTTGCCAAGAGTATACCCTAATATGCATCCTACCCACGAGTTGGGCTTGTTGGGAGTACCACCCATATGGCCAATGAGTGTGGTAAAGCTTGGTTGTGTGTGATCTTTGATAAGTGGTAATCCCCCCAAGTAGAGGTGAGACTTGGTTGTGTGCGATCCTTGTCAAGTGGTAATCCCCCCAAGCAAAAATGAGACTTGGTTGTGCGCGATCCTTTTCAAGTGGTAATCCCCCCAAGCAAAAATGAGACTTGGTTGTGCGCAATCCTTGTCATGTGTTGACAAGTGGTAATGCAGGTGTTCTACCACTTGACTCATATGGTAAATCTTGGTTGAGTGCGATCCTTGTTATGTGTTGACTAGTAGTAACCCCCCCAAGCAGAGGTGAGATTGGGTTGGGCACGATCCTTGCCATGTGTTGATTATTGATTTTTGGGTAGCATCGAATGTGCTCTAGCACCGAAATTTTGTGGTGGGGCTAGAACACATGAGATCTCCAAGACCTAGAAATTGTTTGGTGAAATTCCACCTAGATTGTATTTTATTAAAATAATTAATATTTTTAATGGGGTTCTTAAGTCTAAACTTAGGAAAATTAAAATGTTAATGGGTATTAATGAAATTATGGGTGAGAAGCTTCTAAGAGACAAGGATCGAGTCTGATTTAATCTTAGCCGTTGATTAGAGACTTAATCTCGGTCGTTGATTTCTCAATAGGAAAAGTATAAATGGAGGCTTGGGGTCAGTTGGAGAATACACACAGAGAGATTGAGGAAATCGATTTTCTGAGGTGAGAAGTTCTCAAGAGGAAAATCGATTGGGGAGATCTTGCAGCTGAGGGGCAGTGATAGTTCGAGAATACAGATAGAGAGGCGGAGAGAAGCTTGTGGAGGCAGCGCAGTAGCCAGGAGAGCTGACGCTTGGCCAGTTTGGGCCCACGTAGCCTTGATGCAGAGCCAGAAGGGCCAGTGTAGAGGGAGAGAGCTGCCTTTCACGCAGAGTGTCGGAATTGTCGTAATAGCCGGGGAAAGTTGACACAGAGCTCCATGCAGGCCCACACAGTTACAACGAAGGGGCAACGTTGTTGTACCTGTGGCCAACCAGTTTTGTTGCCGGATTAGCCGGAATCTACCCGGTGAAGTGAGGTAAAACTCACTTAGGTTTTCCGCCATTGTATTTCTCTATCACTGGTTTGTCGAGAGGGCAACTAGCGTTTGTATTCAGAACTTCTGCTTAATAATAGGAAAACCTCAGAGCTGCTGCACCAATTTTCCCACATTGGGTTTTTTCGGGTATGTTTAGTCCAAAAATAAGTGTGTCCTTTGTGTGATTGTCTCATTTATTTTTTAGTATTTGATTTGTATATTGATGTAGGTTGCAATGTATTTGCATTCATATTTTCTAAATATTTATGAAATTAACTTGTTAAATGAAGAACACAAGTAGGTAATGCAAGTTAGTTTACTGCAGTAGGATTTTTGACTTGTTCGATTCAGAAATTTTCACATTGAGAAGTGGTAATCCCCCCAAGCCCGTGTCAAGATGGGAAGATTAATGGATATAGGGTGATAAATGAATCTCCCCTATGATGATTCTTCATTAGATTGAGACGTCAATGTTCCAGATGATACAGAGAAGAGATGATCAAAAATAAGGAGAGAAATCAAAGATCTTTGATGCAGAAAAATTCCTCCCTAGCTGAGAGGGAGTGTTGAAAATTGACAACTCAGGGATGCATTTCCTTATCTAAAATCTCATTTCTGACAATTCTAGAGTGGCTTTTTAAAAATAGAAAGTCATGTCTCGCATCTCAAGTATGAATTTCCAAAAATAGTAAATCACCTTGCATCAATTGGTAATCAAGTATAGTTGATGGAAAATCACTTAACTTATCATTTATCAATCCTAATAGTTCAATCTAGACTTAATCATCAATATTATTATTATTATAATATTATTACTATTATCCTTTATGATACTATTATATTATTATTAAAAGGAAATTCATGTCTCTCAATCATCTCATATGTAACTCGCCTCAATTAATGCATATGTTACTCTCTCTCACTTAATGGATATGTTATACTCTCATTAAAGCATGTCATTAAAGATATTAAAGCATGTCATAAAAGATTCCTCTTATGCACTCTTTAACGCATATGCTACATTCTCTCCTTTATGGCATAAGTTACTAAGGCTTGTGTTAATCTCTTTTATGTTATAAGTTACTAAGACATGCGTACGTCCTTAATGACATCAGTTACAAAGGCATGCGTGCAACATACCTCCTTAATGGCATGAGTTACAAAGGCATGTGTACCTCCCTAAATGGCATATGTAACTCCTCATGGCATGAATATTGCTTCTCTTTATGACTAGAATTTGTTGCTCCTATATATATGTATCTCATATCATTTGATTCTCACTACTTGCGCATTGTGAAAGAATAATCCAAATTTGAGAGAGAGAGAGTTGAAGAGACTTGAAAAAGATTGTGAAAGAGAGAAACTTAGAGAGTAAGAGTAGAACTTGAAGGTTGATTCAGTGTTTGCATTACCTCCTACTATTAGCGATCTTCATGGTACAACTTGTTCATATTTGGGTGAACTTACTCATTCTCTTGATCTCTTATTGTACTTTGTATCTCTGCTAAACGGTTGATATCTTAATAGAAGAAGAATTTGGTTGGGTTTTCCCCTTGTGGGTTTTGCCATGGTCATTGGACCTAAATTCTCTGTCTTATCTTGTTCTTGGTTGTCTTTAATTGTGCATTTGGTTTATCTTCTATCTACAATTGCTTAACTAATATTGCAACAAAAATAAGTTTTGGAATAAGTAATTGTTACAACATAGAACATCATAATTTCAAGAAAATTAGGTTCATGCCTAATCTGGGCACATACAACACATCTGTAACATTCGTGCTTGCTCTTGAATTCGTCTGAATCTTGATGGTACCCCTCTCGATTGGAGTGCATTTACTTTTGTTTCCCATCTGAATCTGGAAGTCCATCTACTCCTTGTACATGGAGAGGTAGTCTCTAACTCCTGTCATGTGAGCTGAAGCTCCACTGTCTACATACCAGACACCTTGTGAAGTCCAGTTAGAGAGGCAAGCTGTCTGAGTGAATTCATCCTCCAATCTGGAAGACAAATCTGTAGCCTCTTGAATGTTGAGTCTCTTTGCAGCCATACTGGAAAATCTGAAAACTTCAAATACAATGGAGAAGTCCTAGGTATAATGTTTTGTGTGTTTTTCTCTTCCTTCCTATGCAGATCTGCAATTGCAAACTCTTGCTGCAAATCTCTGTGCCCATGTCTATTCCGCGAATTTACTGATATGCTCATCAGAACCTCTTTCGGACAACCACACTCCCTGTTGCTACTGCTCAAATCTGGAAATATTGTGATTAGATCTCCCTCTCTGAAATTGCACAATCTCGCTTCCTTTGCCTTCGAGCCACTGATTTGATTAACTATTCTCTTATACCATGTGAAAATTTCTTGAACTACAACAACTGGGTATTATTCTCCTAATTTAATAATTTAGCTGTCTTATGTAATTATTATTATAGCAAATAGCGAATAAACCACACTGCGATTCTTCACTAATTAAAATACGTTGCGGAAATAAAAACAGGAGTTGAGAAATAGATGTGCACACAGTAAAATTGACACTGTTATTTTGAACTAAACATCCTTGGAAAAACCCTAAAGGGAAAACAGGTGCAGCAAATAAAGGTTTATTTTATTATGCAACAACTTGAGAAAATTATTACAACTGGTTGCTGATTGGCAAACCTTTGGAAGTCAATTTGCAAAATATACTGGAGATCCAAGATCTCCTTTGCAAATCAACTCGGCCTCCTCTGGCTTGCTTGCACCCCACACTGGAAACTCACACTGCTGCCTAAAATGCGCATCGCTGGCTGAGTAATTTGCATTGCCCCGAAACTAACTCTAAATGAGCCATCTTGCCTCCCTCTGTCTTTGGAAAAAATTTGCTCTACCTTCTGGAACTAGATCCGGTCTTCGACAACTGAACAAATGCTCTTTTGAGAACTCGCACTAGGGTTTCTGGCTATCTGCACTAGCTGTAGCAACCCTCTCTACAGATAATTCGACCTCCCTTCTCCTGTCTCTTTGAAATTGGAAAATCACTGGGAAACTCTCTAGAATCTTGTGCCCAAATTTTCTGCTGCTCCCTCTCTCCGGTGCTCTTCCCTCTGGCTCGAACTGTGCCCTCACTAAAAACTATGAATTGGGTTAGCTTGATCTGCCTTGCGCACAACTGATCACACTAATGCTCTCTCTAAGACCTTCGACTTGCTCTTATAATCTCTTGTTGGAGTCTCAATGGCCACGATTTAATCTCCATCGATGGCTAAGGTCAAATTGACTTCATCAATAGAATCTCTAGATCAATCTTGAACATCCTTAATTAATTAACTTTAATTTACCACTTTTCCTAAGTTAGGCTTTGGAAATATTTTAATTATGGCAAATTAATTTAATTAAGGTGTTTCCTAAGCTTATCTTGCGAAACATTTTTGGGGTTTTGGAGATCTAGTGTTCCTTAGCCTCTTAGCATCATCTGAGACTAGAACACCTGTCTGATGCTACCATATCGATAAAAAATTGACAACACCTTCAGTGGAGTTGACTCGCTTTTAGGTCCCTTTAAATCAGTGTTGATAATATCGGTATCGGGAAAATATCGGCAAATATCGACAAGCATAAAAAATGCATAATATATTCATTTTTTTCATATTTTTAAACATATAAAGCAATAACAACATGAAATAAACACATTGGCACATAAATATGAAGAAAACACT
>APFE030795067.1:112881-141381 GCA_000404065.3 Pinus taeda
TAGAAGGCTAAGTTGGAGAGGAAGAAAAATCTCCCTTGACCAACTTCAAATCAAGATTATCTTGCAGATTTCTTATGAACTTTTCCTTTGTTAATGGTTTATGATATATACGTAATCTATGACCATTTACAAGAAAAGTTACTTTTTCTTCATCAATAGTTTAATTATCACTGCTCCATTATCAAAGGCAGTTTCAATCTCATAAGGACCAAGCCAATGAGTTTGAAATTTTCCTTGGAAATCTTTAAATTTAGAATAAAAAAGCAATGCCCAATCACCCGGCTTGAACTTTCTATTTCTGATAAACTTATCATGCCATCTGAATCTTTGCTGTTGAACTATATTGGTTCTATGAATAGCAGCTTGTAGTATCTCATAAAATTCATTAAATTGCTTCATTCTTTGTTTTTGGGCTTCTGATAGATCAAGTCCCAATTTCACCGCTGTTTTGAAGGTCTTTATTTGGAACTCAGTAGGAAACAAGACTTGCTTCCCATAAACTAAGGAGTATGTCCCTTTGTGTTTCTCCATGTGATACGATACACCCATAAAGCTTCTGGAAGCTTTTCTGCCCAATCTTTTCCATGCAAGTGTACAATTTTGGTAAGAAATGCGTCAAGTACTTTATTAGTAGCTACAACTTGTCCGTTTGCTTGTGGATGATATGGAGTGGATTTCCAATGTTTGAACTTGTATTCCTCCATTATTTTTTGCACCAACTTGGATGTAAATTGAGTACCTTGATCTGTCACAATTTCCATTGGGACACCAAAATGTGTGAAAATATCCTCAAAAAGAAATGAAACTACAACATTTTAGTAGCAAAAGGAAGTGCTTGAACTTCTACCCATTTTGTGACATAATCTGTGCAAACAAGAATGTACCTTTTTTACTTTGATGGTGAATTGATTGGACCAACAAAATGCAGAGCCCACTTTTCAAAGGGTTCAATAATTACTTGAGGTTGTAGAAGCATCTCATCTGAAGGAACATGCTTTACCATTCTCTGGCAACTGTCACATTTCTTAACATATTCTTTGGCGTTTTTAAAAAGGAAGGCCAATAATATCCTAGGAGATGGATTTTATAGGCAGTCCTTTTATCAGGAAAGTGTCCTCCACATGGTTCATTGTGGCAAGCCTTCTATATTTCGGTACTTCGTCTTTTCTGACACGTCTTCGAATGATTAAATCAGGCCTTGTTTTGTACAATTCTCCATTTATCCATGAATGAGATGCATTGGTTTGAATAACTTTCCTTTTCTCTCAGGAAATTGAAAGTAAATTTTTTTTCAAACCTGGGACATAGAGTATATTGTTGAAATGTAGGTAAGAAATACTGCAAAGGAACAAAAACTATCAAATTCTACTACGCTGACATCTGGTAAGCAAATCCAATGACAACAGAAACGTTTGGAGCATTTAAAGCAAGACAAGTTCGGTAGCAGAAACCTCCATTAATTCATATCTTAGAGATCATGAGCCCCCTTCTTAAGATATTGAATCAACATCCTCCATATCCCAGATCCGAGATTCCATTATAACTGATGTTAAGTATCCCAGTGCCTGTTTTTCCAACCCTAATGGAACCCCTATGGAGATTAACAACTTCCGGGGTACAACCCAATTGGAAATTTTTAGTCGTATTCACGATTCTAAATGTGAACTTAGCAGAGTATTATTCAAAATACCAGAGAAGCAGGATGTTGAGATCCTTTCCAGTGAGAAAACTTGTTCTAATGACATCCATTTTAATGGCGTCACTATGGAATGCTTTGTTTGGGAAGAAGCTCTAGTGAATTCTCACGT
Source organism: Pinus taeda (assembly GCA_000404065.3). Taxonomy (NCBI): domain Eukaryota; kingdom Viridiplantae; phylum Streptophyta; class Pinopsida; order Pinales; family Pinaceae; genus Pinus; species Pinus taeda. The sequence goes on from APFE030795067.1 coordinate 114,690, forward strand.
ATTACTAGACAATGACAACAACAATGGAAACAACAACGTTTGCATTGAAATTGCTTCATCCCTCCCTAAGATTTGCAGTTCAGAGGCAAGTACTAGCAGCAACTCAATAAATGGGACAAACGATTTAGGGGGCTTGAAATGTGATATTGTGATTCCAACTTTGATTAAAACGAAGGCCTCAGCTGAAGAACTTGATGATGCATATTTGAAGCACGAGGATTTGTTGACAGAGAGGATGGATTACTAGATACAGAGGAATTATGCAAGGAACGCATTAGTGTTGGACCATGGAAATTCCAATAGAGATGATGTTGGGACGGTGGATTCTCGACGTGGATTTCAAGAATATGGCTATTCGTACCTGTTCAAACAAATAGAAGGCCTAAGTGAAAGCCCCTGATACATTCTTCCAGTAGTCATGTTGCAAGTCAACTGGCGGCATCTCTCCACGTATAATTCAACGGGTCTGTCATACTTTTTTCGATCTGCCGTTTTGAAGGTGACGTTTATAACATATGGATATATAAATTAAACTATATATATATATATATTATATATATATATATATATATTATATTATCTAAAAAAAAATTTAGAAATGGGTAAAGCTCAATAATACCAAAATGAAAGGACGACCATTCCTGACATGCCAAATTTATGTGAGAAAGTGAAGAAGTTGTCAGCAATTAAGCTTTGAGGACAAAGCACCCTAAAGAAAGGAGCGATGTTATGAATATAATGTAGATAAAATTAAATAAATGCAAATAAATAATAAATAATAAATAAGCATACTTATATTTTAAATAGTCATTAGTTAAAATGGAAAGGCATGTCTAAAAGACATGCCCAATTATGAAGGGGCATTTGCTTAGGTATATAAGCATGCCCTCATTGTATCATTCTGTTGATTTGGGGTAGCATAGGATGTGCTCTAAGCCTCAAATTTTGTAGGGAGGCTCAGGCACAAGTATTCTAAAGGATCCGCAAAGCATTTTGGGAAATTCCACCCAGAAGTGATTTTATTAAAATAATTAATATTTTTAATGGGGTTTCTAAGTCTAAACTTAGGAAAATTAAAATATTAATGGGTATTAATCTAATCAGGGGTGAAACTTCTAGAAGAAGCCATGGATCAAGTCAAAATGATGTGAGCCTTTGATTATGTTTTAATCTAGGCCGTTGATTGCTCAACAAGAAGATAAAAGAAGGGACTTTCATTTGGAAAATACGCGAGGCAGATACTTAGTTGCCCAAGAGAAATCGATTTTTCTCATTGGTCGAAGTTCGGCTAGAGAAAATCGATTTAGAGGGAGAGTTGCAAGTGGACGAGAGACAAAGAGGGTTCAACATCAGTGAGGGAGACAGGAACGAAGACATAGAGTAGCAGAAGGAACAACGCTGGGTAGATTAATGCTGGGAGAGTTAGCACTGGCTTGATTGATGCAGGCATTGCGCAGGCTAGTCCAAAGGCTGGAGAAATTGACGTTGAGCAAGTTGGGGAGACACAAATGGTCAAGGAACCTCTCTCTCGGGTCAGACACTTGTTCAGGAACATCTGTAAATATTTCTCAGTTCTACATCGCTGGGTGAAATTTTGCACTTGTTGATTTTTGCTAAAGAATAATAAAACCCTCATCTGCTACACCAGTTTTCCCGTGTTGGGTTTTTCCAGGGACAATTGTCCAAAAACAACTGTGTTATGGTGTTTGTATATGTGCTGACATTTTTCTTACATTTAATTTCTTCAATGTGTTAATTGTGAAGACTGCAACAGAATGTGATTCGATATTTACGTAAGAATAGCAGCAAAAGGAACAATGTTGGGTAGATTGACGCTGGGAGAGGCAGTGTTGACCTGAGTGATGTAGACATTGCGCAGGCCAGTCCAGAGGCTGGAGAAATTGACGCTGAGCAAGCTAGGTAGACACAAAGGGTCAAGGAACCTCTCTCTTGGGTCAAACACTTGTTCATGAACACCTGTAAATATTTCTCAGTTCTACACTACTGGGTGAAATTTTGTACATGTTGATTTTTGCTGAAGAATAATAAAACCCTCATCTGCGGCATCGGTTTTCCCAAATTGGGTTTTTCCGGGGACAATTGTCCAAAAACAACTGCGTTATGGTGTTTGTATATGTGCCGACATTTTTCTTACATTTAATTTCTTCAATGTTTTAATTGTGAAGACTGCAGTAGAATGTGATTCGATATTTACCATAAGAATACAATAGATGGCTTATCTCTGGAATAATAAGTAGAAGAAGTCATATTAATCACTGAAATAGGATTTCTATTTTAGAAATTTTCACACATTCAAACATCCTTGTACATTTCATTTTATTAAGAAAATATTACTTACAATACATTGCTTTTTACATATTAAAAGCACAAACAATTATAAGTTTTGTCGCTTCACCGGACACCCAACTGGGTGCTCCCTTTGCCACTGTTGTCTTTCAGCATATCAGCTATCAATGAAAATCGATCATCTCAAACTCAGAGGTCAGCTCCCTCTGAAGTCTTCAATGAGCTCTTCTACCCACAAGCTTGAGGTAGCTCTTATGTACACTTCTTGAGGAACACAGTTTTTATATCAACTTGGTGCAATCTTCAAAAGAAATGATAATAGAAATGTACTTCACAATAGGGACAAATGTCTTGTCACTATACTCTCCCTCTTACTGGGAGAACCTTCTATTGCTAGACCATGTAGACACCATGATTAAAGTATACTTCAAGCTTGCTGATCTAATCGCTCCCTCTGAGTTCAAATCTCATTTGGTACAATATCTCTTAACACAAGTCATGATTCTAGGAAGGTCCTCGTGCTTTGCTTTGTTCTTGCACTTTTTCCATTTGCTTGTCAAAGCCTTGGGAGCCTTTACTATGTACCTGCAATCCTGACTAGAAGGCCATGGAAGAACAATTACAACCAAGCAAAGAACTCAAAGACAAGAGACTAAATAATAATAAAATGACAACAATATTAATAATCAATTAAGAGCGATATAAAATACTTATCTTTTGATAGGAGAGTCAACTTCCTCTTGATCTTTAGACTTCTTGCATCCATTTGCAACTTTGTCAACTTCATCCACATTGTTATCATGATGGCATTCCTTTCGTGATAGGGTTAGGGTTTCTTCTTTCAACGGAAATGTCCAGTCCTAGGGTTTCGTCCATAAACCCTAGGGTTTTCTTTATCCAAGCCTCGTTGCTTGTTAGGGTTTACAAACCCTAGATTTCAATTTCATAAAGTGTTAGAAGTCTAGAATTGACGTGCCCTCTACACGTGATGAAATAACTTCATTTCAATAGATTTCATCATTTAGGGCTGAGCATAGCATCCAAATACTTATTGTTAATCATACTTGATTAGTGCTTTGGCATTATTGATTCAGTTATTGAATTTGAGCCTTTTCAACCCATGTGACCTAAGCACACATCTTTCTTGAGATGATTTCAGACTTTAATCTTAAAGAGGAGCTCAACCTCTTTTTTGCTGTAAACCGGCTTTCTACAAAGGCATACTTAGTAATAGTGAATCCTCTTCCGTTGATGTGCAATAACAAAGTTCATGGCAACAAAAAATGTTGTTAAACATCCTCAAATGTTTAGTACTGTGTTATTGCTTTGATCAATAATCTGATATGAGAAACTGTCAGGGCTTCCTCCCAGACTTTCAAACCCTTCATACACAGCTCATATCATACTTAAATACACCATACCAGTCATAACTGTCCTCAATATCTTCATATAAAGCATCTCACATTCCGAAGGTTCTAGGAGGCATCATTCTTAGATTGTAGCAAGCCTTGCCTGCAAAAGTTTAGAGTCTTCACCAATCTTATCCTTCTTAAAATGAACTTCAGTGATTAAAAGACATATTTCGGATTTCCTTTGAGATTCGTCCTTTATTGACTTTTGGTTCTTAATACTTCAGATCTTCGAACAGGGTGGATTTTTAAACTTCCTTTGGCTTAGGTAGTTCGGATCTTCTGAAGTCATCCAAGAGATTTCTCTGTCTTCAATGCAGCAGGATGTCACTTCAAGATAACCACAAGATGCCAAGAACAACTGTCATGGAAGTGTCCACAAGGTGCCTCTTCACAGTTCAGTCAAGTCTATATTAGGAGCCAAAAATTTGGTCTAATTTGGACTTGATCACAGACTTCACTTCACAGGAAACTCGGACTTGATTTCGCTCTTCAAGAATCTCAGACAGGCTTAGATCTGTCTCTGAGATTTTCGATGCTGTGATTTTATGAGACTTTCAGTCTATGCAATATGTCCTTAAGCTTGGCACAAAGACCAGAACTGAGATCTTTGATCCAGTAACAGCTTTGTTCTCTTGAGAAACTTCGGTCTAGCATACAAATTTAACTAAGACTTGAAAGGATTCATTTCAAGGCCTAATGAGGCCTTAACTTCAATGCTGCTCTTTCAACCATAAGCTCTGATACCATGTTGATTTTTTAGGGCATCCTACAGACAGATAATTACTTATGATATAAGTGAATTCATTTTGTTGTGTTTTTTTCATCATAGAGTAATTATCCAGAGGAGCTCAACAATAAAAACAAAATGCCACAAGGTTCATAAAGAGACAGCCACATAAAAACACAACATTTTACCCTGGGAAAACCCACGTGGGGGAAAAAGCCCAGCAAATATTTTTCCTTAGAGAACCAATTCAATGAGAGATATCAAAGTCAAAGCTATGGAAAAACTAACCAGTAAGAGCATCCACCAAGTGTCCAAGTCAACCGTGATTGCAACCACAGAGACAGAAGATGTTGCCCTTATTGGACAAAGATAACCAATAGAAGTCTGACCCATTTTCACAGGATATATACCACAGACCTTCGGCCCTCTAGCACAGAGATGGTCACAGAATTTACGGCTTCACAGAAATGTTTCAGCCTCTTTGCAAAGAATTAAGTCACAGATGATTGGGCTCCTTATTCCACAGAATTTTGGCTTCTTTGCTTAGAGGTATATGGCGGAAAAACTCGGCCTTTTCAAGAGATATGTCACAGAGAAATTCAACCCTTTGACTTGCCTTGATCTGCTCCTTGGCTTGCTTCGTATAGCTAGATAATATGCTTGATGCTCAGAACAAATTGTGCTTGGAGAGGAGGATGAATGCCTTTAATATATAGTGAATCCATGGGTTGAATGGGTGCCAACAGTGGCTGAGCCAACTTGTAGGGTAGAAGGCTGACTTTGTTATGCAACCAGCTCACAAAATAGAATAAGAGATAGATCAACGACTTCAAAATTAGCCTCTTCGAGGGGACAACCTTTTTTACATGACACAAATGAACAATTCTCGGATGATACAAATGACAAGACCTCCTTTCTATATATAGGAGTCTAAGGGGTCACAATATAATCAAAACCTACATAACAATAATATTGTAAGGGCACAACAATAACAATAGTGGGCTTCTATGGGGCACAATAATAACAATATGGGGATTACATGGGCACAACAATACAATAAGGGGGTTGCCCTCAACGCTTGAGTAGTTCTGGATGTTTCTGTATAAAATTCTCATCCTCCCATGTGGAATCTTCAGCGGGTAAGTTCTCCCATTTGATGAGATACTTTGAAATTGATTGATTTTGTAGCTGTCGGGTTCTTGTTTCTGTGACTGCATCAGGTTCCAATATGATTTTTCCTTCCTCGTCAAGTTCCGGTAATATTGTTTAAACTGAGAAGTTGTCACCTATAACTTTCTTTAAGCATGAAACATGGAAAACTGGGTGTACTCGAGAAGATGCATGAAGCTCCAATTTGTATGCCATAGTACCAATCTTTTGCAACCTTGTAAGGACCTTCGTACTTTGGTGATAATTTACTATCCTCCTTAGCTTGCTTGAGGGACATTTGTTTGTATGTTTGTAGCCGTAAAAATACCCAGTTGCCTACATCAAAACTTTTTTTGCTGCGATGTTGATTTTCCTATTGTTTCATTCGATTTTGTGCCAAAGTGAGGTTATCCTTTAAGAGTTGGAGAACTTGTTGTTGATGCTCGATGTGATCGTCCATTGCTTGAACCTTAGAATTTTCTCTTAAAGATGATGTGATGGATGGTGGATGATATCTATAAAGTGCCATAAATGGGTCATTTTTGCTGTAGTATGGAAGGTAGTCTTATACCACCATTCAGCGGAAGGTAACCACTTGACCCATTGTGTTTGTTTATCAGATACAAAGTAATGAAGATATCCTTCCAAACTTTTGTTCACTATCTCCATTTGTCCTTTAGATTGAGGATGATAAGATGAACTATGTGCTAATTGAGAACCCAGACAAGAAAATAATTCCGTCCAAAAATTTCTAGTGAAAATGGGATCTTTGTCGCTTACAATAATCTTTGGGTTTCCATGTAGCTTTTGAATTGTTTCCATAAATGCAGTAGCAACTATACTGGCTTTAAATGGATGAGATAATGCACAAAAATGTGCATACTTGGTAAGTCTATCAACTACCACCATGATGACACTCTTTCCTTCGGACTTGGGTAAACCTGTTATAAAATCCATTGAAACCTCCTCCCAACATTGACTTGGAATGGCTAAAGGTTGTAACGGACCCTGGGTCTTAATTGTCTCGACTTTATTTTGTTGGCAAACCAAACATTCTGCCACAAACTTTTGAACATCAGATTTAAGGTCTTCCCAAAAAAATTCCTTCTTGACCCTGTGGTAAGTTTTTAAAAAGCTTGATTGCCCTCCTAAGGGAGAGGTGTGGAATTCCAAAATAATCTTTTGTTTGAGTTGGGAATTCTTACAAAGCTATAAGCAATTTTTGTACCATAATGAATCATTTTTCAGCTAAATGTATCAGATATATTGGGATCTTGCTGCAACTTTTGAATGAGCGTCCACACTTCTTCATCATTCTTCCATTCATCCCTTGTTTCGGTTATCCAATCTAGTTGGATAATAGAAATGACACAAAGAAATCCTTCCACATCCTCATCCTTTCTTAAGACTGCATCTGTGACAAGATTTTGCTTTCCTTTTTTGTAGACGATTTAAAAGTCATAACCCAACATCGTTGTGACCCATTTTTGTTGCTCTTCTAAAGACAATCTTTGTTCCAAAAAGTATTTAAGACTATCATGATTTGTTTTTGTTGAAATTTGATGACTTGTTCATTACTAGGGCAAAGAGATTGATTAGTGGTTGCAAGGAGGATCTTGCTATGGAGTTCGAGATGAAGGACATTGGGCTGATGCATTACTTTTTGGGGCTTGAGGTGTGGCAGGAGGAGGGGCATATCTATTTGGGGCAGGGGCAATATGCTGTGGATTTGTTGAGCAGATTTCACATGGCAGACTGTAGATTCATGTCTACACCTCTGATCACCAACTGGAAGAAGCTTCATGCTTCAGATTCTAGTTTCGTGGATCCCACATTGTATAGGCAGCTTATTGGGTCCTTGATGTATTTGGTCAACACTAGGCCAGATATATGCTTTGCAGTGAACACACTTAGCCAATTCATGGTTGAGCCCAGGAGGGTGCACTGGGTAACTGCAAAGCACATTCTTCGCTACATGTAGGGGACTATTGATTATGGTCTGGACTATAGGCGGGGAGATGGAGTGAGGTTTGTAGGTTACACAGATTCAGATTGGGCAGGGTTTGCTTCTAACAGGAAAAGCACTTCAGGATGTTGCTTCAAATTGGGTTCGATAGTTGTGTCGTGGTTCAATCGAAAGCAAAAATCAGTTGCTTTGAGCTCTTCTGAGGTTGAGTATATCGCTGCTAACCAGGCTAGTTGTGAGGCCATTTGGCTTCACAAGTTGTTGTATGGCCTATTTGATCAGGGGTTGAGACCGATGATTATTCACTGTGATAATCAGAGTTGCATTAAACTCATGGAGAATCCAGTGTTTCATGACAGGTCAAAACACATTGACATCAGATATCATTTCATCAGGGACTATGTTTAGAAGGGGGCAGTGAAGCTGGAGTATATATCAATAGATGAGTAGGTGGCCAATGTTCTCACGAAGTCCTTGCCAAGAGGCAAGTATGTCCATTTTAGGGACAAGATGGGTGTGGTGAGAAACACTTTCCTCGGTAAGAGGAAGTGTTTGATTTTTAAAGTACCTTGGACAAGTGGTTTCCCATGGATTAGTCTCTACCTAGGGAAAAGTGTCCAAAATAATTATTTTCCTAAGTGTGACTTTATAAAGTGAAAGTGACTTTAGACATAAAGTACGATGTGGGTACTTAATTTAATAGGTGAGTTAAAAAATAGAAAGTGAGAATTAAATGCACATTTATTCTCATTCCATGATCTAAATGAATCTTAGCCATTAGATCTTAGGGTTGCCCAAAAGCCGTTTAGGGAAACAAAAGGGGGAAAAGAAAAGAGAGATTGCATTCATTCTTCATGAGCAGATTGGAGAAAGGAGGCTGAGAGCTGTAGAAAAGTTGTGAAGGAGAAATTTGTTGCAACGAGCTGAAGGAGTGATTTTTGGGCCAAGTTAGGCATGGAAATCAAGGCATAGAAGACAACAAATGGTACAATACGAACGACATTTAATGCTGTGAGCTACATGCTGTTTAAGATGAGTTTTTGAGAAAAAAATATTTTTTTGAGAAAAAAATCTGTACAGTATAGTCTATACAGTTGTATCTGTACAATACATATTTTCAGCTTCAAGTGGGCACGAAAATTGAGGCAGAGTGGGCACGGTTTTCAAGGAGTTTTGGGTTGAAGAGATAAGTAGTACTTTGCTGTTTTGTGTTGTTTGCAAATGTATTTTCCCTAAATTTGAACGATAAATAAATTTGAAGAGCTCTCTAACAGGTTTTGCTCGGAGAAGATTGAAGCGGTTTTGCCTAGGTCGAAGTTGACAAAAAATCAGTGTATTTTTATGTGTGTTGCTGGCCTATTTATGTCCATATCTATTTTCAACATGTGTTTACAACCCCATGTGTTTTAATCTGAAAATTTCATTTCCAGAATTCTATATGTTGAATGTATATTTACGGGAAAGGGCATTTAACTGAATGGGAGTGATAAGGTGAAATTAAAACCGGGTTGGGATTGCAGGGAACATTTTAGTCTTCAGATTTCAACATTTTTATCTTGAAGTGTCTTCCCATTAGGTAAGGTCGCCATTGCTTTAGTGCATGTTGTATTGCCAACATTTCCTTCTCATAAATAGGTTTGTGTAAGTACTTTCCTTTGATTGGACGACTTTCAAAAGCAATGAGTCTTCCTTCTTGCATTAAAACAACACCAATTCCATTTCCTGAGGCATCACATTCCACAATAAAGGTTTTTGTGAACACTGGCGTAGCTAAGACTGGCGTTTGGCACATTGCCTCTTTAAGATGTTCAAAGGCCTTAGTTGCTTCTAGATTCCAAGAAATTGCGTCTTTCTTCAATAATGATGTTAGAGGTGCCGCTATTATCCCATAATTCTTAATAAACTTGTGATAATACCTTGTCAACTCGAGAAATCCTCGAAGATGCTTTATGGTTGTGGGGATTTTCCATAATGATTTTTTTTTTTGTTAGAGTCTACCTTAACACCCTCATGAGATACAATATGAACCAAATATTCCACCTCTTGTACTCCAAAGAAACATTTGGAGGTTTTTGCATATAATTGTTTATGCTCCAATAGTTTGAGCACCTTGTCAACATGTTGAACGTGATCCTTCCAAGACTTGCTGTAGATTAGTATATCATCAAAAAATACTAACACAAATTTCCTAAGGAAGGGTTTGAAAATACAATTCATCAAACCTTGAAATGTTGAAGGCCAACATGCATGACCAAAAATTCATAATGACCCTCATGAGTTTTGAATGCTGTTTTCAGAATGTCTTCATTTTTCATCTAATTTGATGATATCTTGAACAAAGATTGTTGATTTGGGGTTGCATCGGATATACTCCAGTCACGAAATTTGGTGGAGAGGTTGGGGCACATGAGATCTCCAATACCCAGAAAGGGTTTGGGCAGATTCTAAATAGACCAGGAGATATTAAAATAAGCAGTAGTCTATAACGCGACTTTTTGAAAGCCTTTCCGGCAGATTTTTCCGGTCAAAATCCGGTAGCAATTCATTGGAATCCCAAGTTTGATAGCTAGTTTCTGCACAATCAATGGCTCTCAAGGGTTTTTCAGGGTGCTGAATCCAAATATGCAGTTAAAAAACCATTTTAATTGCTAAAAATCAAGATTTAACCTCATTTCTTCCGCCGGATTCCGTCACCGGAATCTTCAAAAAGTCGCATTATAGACAACTCCTTAAAATAATTAATATTTTTAATGGAGTCCCTAAGTCTAAACTTAGGGAAAATAAAATATTAATGTGTATTAATATGAATCTGTGTTAGAGTGGTCCAAAGGACATGGATCAAGCTAGATCTAATCTTAGCCGTTGATTAGGGACTTAATCTCGGTCGTTGAGATGTCAACAGGGAAAGCATAAGAGGAGGCTTGAGGGTCACTTGGAGAGCACACTAGATGATCAGTGATTTTGTTCTCTAGAGCGGGGTTTGCTAAGAGAGACAAAATTAGTGATCGGGAGAGCAACTGAGGGGCATTGAGTACAGAGAAACAGAGAAGGCAGAGATTGTGCCAGGAGAGCAGCGCAGCAGCCAAGGAGGGTGATGCAGAGCCAGCAAGGGCTCACGCAGAGGCAACCAAGTGTTGCGCAGAGCACCAGAGGGGCCAGCGCAGTTGACGTAGAGGCTCCCAGAGCTGATACAGGGCCTCCTGGGGTTGACGCAGGCCTAGAAAGGCTAACGCAGGGCCAACGTGAAATAGAGGGGCTGACGCAGTCTAGTTTGGGAAGACACTGGGGTTGCAAAGTAGTTTTGTGCTGAGGAGCTACCGGAAGGATTTTTCGCGGTTTCAGTCAGGAAATTTCTCTCAAACTGTGAGGTATAGTTGCTAAGGAAATTCTCTGTTGGGTAGGCCAGTTTCGGCACCCAGATTGTACTCTGATATTACTTAATAAGAAAACCCTCAGATCGCTGCATCGATTTTTCCGCATTGGGTTTTTCCGGGGACATTAGTCCAAAAATAATGGTGTCATGTGGTGTGTTTGTTCTTGTTTCTTTTAGTTGCTGATCTATAATATGTTGAGCATGCACTGGTGTTTATTTTCAATATTTACTTTGTAAATAACTTGTTAAAGAAAAATAACAAGTAGGTAGGAATAAATCAGAAAAAGTGCATGAAGGGTTTCTAAACTAAGTAAACCTAGAAATTGCAACATGGTATTAGAGCGTGATTGCAGATCATAGGAGGACTAAAAGACATCAGCCGAGCGGAGCAATAGCAGCAGAAAACAACTGTCTTGAGGTGACAAAAGCTATTTCTAGTAATGCAGAAGCCAAGAAGTGTGACGCAGAGCCAGCCAGAGCCAGTAGAAGAAGCCGGGAGCTGCACAGAGCCTCTAAGAGGCCAACATCGCTGACACAGAGGGCCAGAGGGCTAAAGCAAGGCATCCCAGGGCTGACGCAGACTCATCTGGGGTGACACAGAGCCAACGTGAGGCAGAGAAGGGTTGACGCAATTCACAGAGAGGCAGTTGTTGGAGTTTAGAAGGTTGCATAAATATTGCAGAGTGGAGCTGGTGAGGTACTGTAGTCAGAACAGTACCTGACAGAGCAGGGCCAAAGGAGTTGTTAGCGAGGGTTTCTAGCCGAGGAACCTGGATCAACAGTATAGTTGCACAAGACGATCAAAGTAGGGGGCATCTCGACAAACGACAGAAGGATTTCCAGGAGGGAAATCAGGACTCAGAGGGAGTCCAGAAGAGAACTTCCAGACGGGAAGTAGAGACTTAGAGGAGTCGAACAAAGAACTTGTAGGAGGGAAGTAGAGGAGTGTCATGGCACTACACGGGGTAAGAGACCAGGATAGACTAGACAGAGCATCGAACTTCACAGTCTGGAAGGCCAAAATCTTATCAGTGCTTGACAGGAATTGTGTCAAGAACTTCGCCTTAAAGGTTATAGCTATCCCAGTCGACCCCAATGATAACGACAAGTACGAAGAGGCGATGGCGAGGGCCAAGTGCATTATCCTTGACGGGTTCAAGGATCATGTGGTATCACATATGGTCGAGAAGGAAATGACAATTGAGATGTGGGAGGCTCTCAAGAACCTTTGTGCAGAGAAGAATGTTGCTCGAGAACCAGATGAGGTCGTATCAGATGAAGAATGGTCAATCGATTGACACCTTCTTCAGAGGACTGAATGAGATCCGAGACCAGTTGACTGCTATAGGAGCGACACCGGATTAGGAGCTCATGGTGAGGACAACCCTGAATGTTGTCTCAGAAGATTGGGAAGTGTTTGTCGAGAGTATCTTGGGCAGAGGGACTCTCCTACCTTGGGACGAGATGTGGGCAACTCTTTGCCAAGAAGAGATTAGACGACAGTCGAAGACAGGTAGCAACAATAAAGGGATCAAAGTTCAGCAGGAGGAGGAGGATGTGGCCCTAGCATCTGAGGGAAAGCAGGAGAAGTGGAAGAAGAAAGGTCTCTCCAAGATCAAGTGCTTCCATTGTGGGGAGATGGGTCCAATGTTCCACCAAGACTCTGGGACGGGGAGACGTGGGTGCGGGGAGACGCACAAGGGGGACGTGTGCGAGTACCCTCAAATTTTAGGGAAATTTAGGGGGGATGGGGGGACATCGGGGTATATAATTTTTTAATATTATATTATATTATATATTATATATAATAATATATATTTCAAATTCATATTCAATAACGAAAGCATAAATACAATGATAGATACATAATTGAATTAAGTAATGAAATACATTGATCCATACTCATCATCCTTACTAATACATACATGATTCATCCGTAGACCATGAGATTCAATAATGAAATACTCTGATACATATTCATCATTCAGTGTTCACCATTCTAGAATCTACATTGATTTAAAAATTAAATTTCTCATTCATCATTCTAAATTCTAAATTGATTTAAAATTAAAATTCATCATTCATCATTCGAGAATCTAATTAGTACTAAGAAAAATAGACTATAATAGATACTGAAATCTAAAGACTGGAATAGTAAATTTATATAACTAAACTCAAAAACTGTGGAGTGATGAGTCTAAAAGTCACTCTAAAGTACACAGAGGGCTTGGTGCTCTTGATTAAATACTAATTCCATACCCTTGTACATGACAAAATTCAATGGAAACATTGCAATCCACTGAATCCTAAATTCCTGAAAAACTCTTAAGTCTACTGGATTTTGAGTGAGATCGAAAATTCTACTTTCTACATATGAAATCCAATGAGGTCGGAACCACTCTCAAACATCCTGAGTCATTTCATGGTAATGTTAAAAATTTAAGTAAAAGGATGAAAATGAAAGATAAAGGAGAACATCACTTTTGCTTTAAGAATTTAACATTACCATGAATTTCATAGCATTAGTAGGGCAATATGATCAAATACTAGGTTTCCCCTGTCATAAATCATTGTTTACAAGCAAATTTAAGGGGAGACGCATAGCCCATTTTGGGGGGGGGCGCGCCCAGGCGTCCCCCACATTGGGGAAACACCCCCCCTTGCGTCTATCCATGTCTCCCCAAAAGGGGGACGTGGGCAAATGTTTCCCCAGACACCCCCCCGTCCGGGGTACGTGGGGTGCGAGGGGTGCGCGCACCCGACCTTGGGGGACGCGTCCCCGTGGAACCCTGGATGGGTCATTATGCGACCCAATGCCCAAGGAAGAAGAGTAAGGGAGAGTCTTACGAGACTAAGGCAGCGTAAGCATGGGCAGACAAGGAAGTTTTGACAGACAATGACTATGCCATGAGTGCACACACGCCATTTGAGCAGAAGTAGGGAGACATCGAGTTGTAGGTAGGCAGACTACAGGCGATGAGGGGCAGGATTCTTGAGGTACCCAACCTCTTGAATTAGACCTTGCTACGGGAGCCCTGATGAGGAGTAGCAGGGCTGGATGAGTGGGTAGAGACAGATGCAGATGGAGCAGTAGAGAGAGCTATAGTGCAGGAGTCCCGAGAGAGCATAGGGCTAGCAAGCTGTAGCAGTGTGAGAGGCACATGAGTGTTGCACCAGTGTAGGAAGGAAAAACGAGGTATGCAATGGTGCGAGATGCAGAGAGTTGTTGTAGCAACACAGAGGTCAGGGAGAGGGAGCACTTGTCAGCGACAGAGGGAGCTTTAGCATCAGTGGGTGTTTCTAGCCCAATAAGGAGGTCAATTGAGAGATCAGTTACTTACTTCTCAGTAATTGAGTTGCAGTGCAGCAGTGGGCAGCACGATGCAACATGATGAGAGGAGGTGCAGTGCAGATGCAGTGCTGGGAGGAAGAACCAACAGTAGCACGGATGTAGAGGGAATTGTTGTACAAATGTAGCAGCGGCAGTGGCAGAACCATGGGCAACAGTACAGGATGCAACAGTGCAGAGGATGTTGGGCAGGAAGGCCTAGCATTAGCACAAGTACGGATGCTGGATGATTAGAGTAATACTCAGTGAGGAGTATTGCTAGAGCATAGTCCTCGCTAAGAGGGAGTGTTGATTTGGGGTAGCATTAGATGTGCTCTAGCCACGAAATTTGGTGGAGAGGTTGGGGCACATGAGATCTCCAATACCCAAAAAGGGTTTGGGCAGATTCTAAACAGATCAAGAGATATTAAAATAATTTATATTTTCAATTGAGTCCCTAAGTCTAAACTTAGGGAAAATATAATATTAATGTGTATTAATATGAATCTGTGTTAGAGTGGTCCAAAAGACATGGATCAAGCCAGATCTAATCTTAGCCATTAATTGGGGCCTTAATCTCAGCCGTTGAGATGTCAATAGGAAAAGTATAAGAGGAGGCTTGAGGGTCACTTGGAGAGCACACTAGAAGATCAATGATTCTATTCTCTAGAGTGGGGTTTGCTAAGAGAGATAGAATCAGTGATCGGGAGAGCAATTGAGGGGTATTGAGTACAGAGAAACAGAGAAGGCAAAGATTATGCCGGGAGAGCAGCGCAACAACCAAGGAGGGTGACACAGAGCCAGCAAGGGCTCACGCAAGGCCACGCAGAGGCAGCCAACTGTTGCACAGAGTACCAGAGGGGCCAGCGCAGTTGATGCAGAGGATCCCAGAGATGATGTAGGGCCTCCTGGGGTTGATGCAGTCTAGTTTGGGCAGACGTTGGGGTTGCAGAGCAATTTTGTGTTGAGGAGCTGCTAGAAGGACTTTCTAGGGTTTCAGCCAGAAGATTTCTCTCAAACTGTGAGGTATAGCTGCTAAGGAAATTCCCTGTTGGGTAGGCTAGTTTCGGCACCCAGATTGTACTATGATATTGCTTAATAGGAAAACCCTCAGATAGCTGCATCAGTTTTTCTAGGGACATTGGTCCAAAAATAATGGTGTCATGTGGTGTGTTTGTTCTTATTTCTTTTAGTTGCTGATCTGTAATATGTTGAGCATGCACTGGTGTTTATTTTCAGTATTTACTTTGTAAATAACTTGTTAAAGAAAAATGACAAGTAGGTAGAAATAAATCAGAAAAATTGCATGAAGGGTTTCTAAACTAAGTAAACTTAGAAACTTCAACAAAGATCCAATGCGGTGAAGTAAATTGCTCCATGTAATTCATCTAACAAGTCATCAATAACAAGAATGGGAAATTTATCTTTAATAGTGAGCTTGTTGAGCTCCCTATAATCCAGACACATGTGTCATGATCCATCCTTCTTGTGCACCAATACCACTGGAGCAGAGAAAGAACTTTGACTAGGTTGAATTATACCAACCTCTAGCATTTCTACAACGATATGTTCAATTTCACTCTTTAGGGCACACAGATATCTGTAAGGCTTGATGTCTGGGGGAACACTTCCTGGAATCAAATGAATAACATGATCATGATCACGAATAGGTGGGAGACCTTTGGGAGTTTCAAATACCTTGGAATGATTGTCCAAAACTTTTTGGAGATCAAGAGAAATAGATGATTTGGATGTTTGAACATCTAGTGAGCATAATTGTGCAATAACGCCTTGTTGTTCTTTCTTTAGAAGCTTTGTAATGTCATTGGAGCTGATTATATTTCCTGATTTCCCTGCGTTACCCCTTAATTCAACTTCCTTTCCTTCCCACAAGAATTTCAAGAAAAGTTCTTGAAAATTAAAAGCTATCATCCTCAAAGATTGTAACCATTGGACTCTTAGTACAACATGGAAAGCATTGGACTATTCAATACATATTTACCCATGGATAGCTTGATATTATGACACTTTCCAGAGCAATGTATAGTTCCTCCATTTGCAACCATTACTTGACACTCTGGTGCTAGATATAGGAAGCAATTCAATTCCTTGGCTATCTTACAATGAATAAAATAATGGGTACTACTCGAATCAATCAATACTATTACCTTTTTCTTCTTGATATGTCCGCCTATCTTGAGAGTTTGAGGAGTGGTAATTCCTGCCAATGCATTACAAGATATGGTCAGATTCATTTCTTCTTTCTTTGGGGTTGGTTCCTGGTGTATATCCTCTCCTTCTGACATTTCTTGATCCTTTTCTTCTTCCTCTTCACAATCTATGTAAAATAATTTCTTCTTAGCACACTTATGACCTTTAGTGTATTTTCTATCACAATTATACCAAAGCCTTTTTGCTCTTTTCTCCTCCAATTGTTGTGGTGTCAACCTTGTAGGTTGTGGAAGGCTAGGAGCAACAACACTTTCGTCTTTATAGTTGTGAGTGATATACTTTCGTGTTGCCATAAATTTGCTTTCCACTTTTTTGGCCACCTTGAATGCCTTCTCCAATGAATCAAGTTCCCAAAGGTGAACATCATGTTGGATGTTATCCTTTAAATCCCCTATGAAGACATCAATCCTATGCTCCTCTAGAATATCATTTACCCTGATATTCAATTTTTGGAAGTCCTCAATGTGCTCTACCATTGAACCCTTTTGTTTGAGATTTATCAATTGGCTAAAGAAGGTGTTGCTCTTTGAATCCCCATAATGTGCTATCATTTCCTCTGTAAAAATTAACCAAGTGGCAAGTGGCTTACGAGAACAAAGCCATCGATACCGTACAAACTGATTCGATTTTAAATATAAAGATGCAGTGTGTACCTTTTGTGTGTGTTGCACATTATGGAGATTGGAATATTGCTCCATTTGTAGTATCCATGTTACCGGATCCTTGCCATCAAACTTCCTCATATTGATCTTTGGAATATGGTGGGTCTTCAATCCAAAGTTAGAGTCTATCATGATTAACATTCCTTTTGTTCTCATCATGACTTTCATCTAACACCTTTTCGCCATTAGGAAGCATTTCTTGTAGAAACTTTGTCAAGTCTTCTTTCAAACCTTCCATGTCTGCTTTTAAACCATTCTTCAAATCTTCCATATTGCCTTTCATTTTTGCTTTTATGCCATCTTTCAAACCTTCCATGTCTGCTTTTAAACCATTTTTCAAACCATCCATCTTAGCTTCTATTTCATTTTTGGTTACTCTTTGCGTGAGTGAAATTTGTTGCACTTGGTCTCTGTTATATAAAAATTAGTTAATTGTAATTAATAGTTATTAGGCAAAGGGCATGATTTCACCAAGAGGCACCTAAGGCAGTATAAAGCTAGGGGCCTCACACAAATTGTATCATCATCTATCTATTTAATAATAATAAAATATGATTTTTGCTGAATAGCTGAGTTCATCTATTCCATCTGGTATCGGAGCGAGATCGGTCTTCAGAGCGTGTCCTTGGTGCACAACCCTGTTCTGCGGTTCCCTTGCATCGTTTTGTTGTTTCCGCTCCTCATCCACCCATTCACCACGCCTTCTACCCATTGACCCGTCCGCTTCTTCCGCCCTTCTTCAACTACCCCTTTCACCATTTCGTTGTTGTGTCGTTCCGCTATTTCTACAGTTGTTTCATTCCTCTGCTGTTCCACTGTTCCTGGCCGACAATCGTGCATTCCTTCGCGTGGTGACACCTCTCCCCGACACCTCTTGCTCGCTACTCTTTTTCCGACTCATCCAATCTGCTGCTTTGTCTGCTGTCCATACACTGCCGCGCTGTCTCACTGCCTGCTGCGTCCTGTTCAATAGCTGTGACCTACACTCGTACACGCCGACTACCTTCCATGGCTCAACCGCTTGCCCGACTACAACTATTTTGGCCAATTCAATAATTTTATTTTTATTTTTATTAATGTATATAGTTGTAATTTTAATTTTATCTATATATAATATATATATATATATATTATTATATATATATAATATAGAATATATATATATATTAGGATCAAATTAAGGAAGAAAGCTTAAACTGGCGGATAAATATACATCCCCACAAAGCCGTTTAATGTCGTCAATGACAATGACCAATTTCAACAAAAAAATGATTGATCTTGAGAATAGGATTACTAGGCATTTCGATGATTTTAACCAAAAATTAGTCGATCTCGAGAGTAAGGTTGCCGGACATTCCGATGATATCAAGAAGCTTCTTGGGAGATTTTAGTTGATCTCGAGAGTAAGGTTACCGGATATTCTGACGATATCAAGAAGTTTCTTGTGTGACTGAATCATTTCATCAACAACATCCGTCGTTACGTATGCTTTGAGGACAAAGCATTTTTGGGGGGGAAGGCAATGATATATAAAAATTAGTTAATTGTAATTAATAGTTATTACGCAAAAGGCATGATCAAAGATCATGACCATTCAACAAGAGGCACTCAAGGTAGTATAAAGCCAGGGGCCTCCTACAAATTGTATCATCATCTATCTATTCAATAATAATAAAATATGTTTTTCTTGAATAGCTGAGTTCATCTATTCCACTCTCGTAATTTTGATATATCATGTTGCATTTCTTCCTCTTTTTCATGCGTCATAGTAGAGCTTTATGGTTGCTTACTAGGTGTTTCCATTTTCTTGCTTCGAGTCATTTTCGAATCAAACAATGATATTTATGCTTCACTATGCCCCTCAAATCACTTCAAACTGATTTTTCAAACAAAACTTGTGCAAATTAAAAAAAAAGTACACACCTTTTTCTTGCTTTGTAGGAGCTCGATGTTGAATCTGTTGTATCTCTATAAATTCCGATCTCCAAAGTTTGAAATTTGGTCTTGTGGTACCCTCTGAGTCTTCTTTCCAATGCTGCAAGTCAGACCAAATTTGGATTCTTCAAGATAAAGTTATGTCCAATCTCCCACGATGACCTGATTATAGACTGGTTTAGTAGAGCAAACTTGTACAATGTGCCACATGTCACTATTTCGACCTTCGATCCTGAAAACAATACACAAGATACTATACTCTGTTCTCCTTCGATCACTTCTTACGAAATTTAAATCTGATGCTAGCAGAGGAAGATATGACGATTTTCCCAAGGTCACCTATTTGAGACAAACTTCTGGATCATGCAAACACTCTAACTTCATTGGATCATATCTCTGAAAATATAGCGAACCAAGATCTAAAATTTTTACACGAAGTTCATTAGGAGTTCGGCTCCTCGTGATAAAAATTTGAGCTTCTGAACTTTCTCAGAAAAAAAGTTATAGCGAAAATGCTACAATGACCTGTTTGCAGCAGCGAAACCCTAGAATCCAAAGCCCTGATTCCAAATGTTATGCAACTAGCCAGAATAGAAGAAGAGATAGATCAACGACTTCAAAATTAGTCTCTTCGAGGGGGAAACCTCCTTTACATTACACAAATGAACAATTTTTAAATGATACAAATGACAAGACCTCCTCTCTATATATAGGAGTCTAAGAGATCACAATATAATGAGAGCCTACATAACACTAATATTGTAAGGGCACAACAATAACAATCGTTGGCTTCTATGGGGCACAATAATAACAATATTGGGACTACATGAGCACAACAATACAATAAGGGTTTGCACTAATAACAATAAGGGGCTACACTAGTAGTATAGGAACTTAACAAACTTCGACATTGGGGCTCCAAATAAAATTTAAATTTGACTTTTAATAAATAAAAATAATTTGATTTTACAAATGAGCATGAAGATCATGCTTTACAAATACATCAATGATAAATACATTAATACAAAGACTGACCATAGCTACAAACTTCAACAGCTTGGTCTTCGTGGGTATACCATTTCCACAATGCTGCAGTGACTAGAGGCTTCTTGAATAGGCCTTTCTTCTCCATTTGCTTGGTCTTCTCTTGTTGGACTGGCTGGTTGCTCTAGGTTGTCTTCAACTTCATCCCATTCTTACATCTTGATCTTCCAGTATTACCACTTAAGGGATGTTCTAGCATATAGCTTGTGACTGAGGGTGCTTGAGTCACCATATGTGCCTTTAAGGTTTTATGATTATATATGGTTAATAGCCTGTGTGTGCTTCATTTCGTTGCATATTTTTTGGAGATAGTATATCCAAGTTTGTTTTGTATGAAGAAATCGACACATTTCAGGTACAAATCCTTGTCTCCCTCTGTTTGTTCTGTGTCCCTCGTCTATGCAGCCTTCCTCTTTCATTCATTTACTATCAATACCTAGTTAAGAACTTCCATTTTCCTAGGGTGGTAAATAAACCCTTGGGCCTTCCCTGTTTGCTTTCTCATCATAAGTGAAAGAGATTAATGGATTTAAGTCTGTTGTTCGCTGTTTGCATTAAAGTGAATGGTAGCTAGGATTTCTGCATTTCTCTCTGTCTCTCTCTCTCCGCCCTATATCATTTGAATTTTCTTTCTTTTCTTGCAAGTAGTAATTAGCTTAATGACGGGAAAGGGGCTAATTAACAATATAGTTGGTTGCTAGCTCCTTTGATAATTTCCCTGGTTTATCCATGTTCTGTTGCAAAGACCTAAGAGAACTTGACAATAAACAAATAATATACAGTGCTAGGCCTCACATAATTAACTTTTTTAATTTAGTTAACATAGTGGTCTGTTTGCCTCTTGCTCTCACCTTTCTCCTTGCCCTAGTTTTTCCCAGCTTTTCCCAGAAAAGGGTGACAACTCTACTCCCTCATAGCAGTGTGGTACATCAATCTAATTATAATGGTACAAAGACAATGCACCATACTCAACTGCCTATTGCAGTGGTTTCCCTAATTGCTGACATAACACATTAATGTCACAACATCACTATAGCATTATGTAACTGATAGCCTAGCACCAAGTCTGTTGCAAGACACACAATGAGAAAACTATATCAAGGAAGCATTTTGCTAAGAAATTAGTCTCAATTCTGAATTTTACTAGTTGAGTTGTGATCATCTATTAAGCATTGATTATCCAAGAGCTGGTTTCTGCTGAGAAGTTTGTTTCATCTTTTAGTCAAACTCTCTTCTTGTTTCTCGAAGCAAATTTTGCTCTCTCCCTCTCTGAAATTCATGTATATATTTACTTTCAGATTCTTGGCTTTGGGAGCTATATTAGGGAGGTTAAAGCTGCTTATGAGCAACACAGGATTGAGAATTGGGTATGCTATTTCTGTTTGCAATATTTGTGAAATCTTAAACCTTAACGCATTTTTACATGGTTTATATTCAGATCTAATGTGACTTGCAAAAAATCTTAGGTGGTCCTTACTTTCTAAACTCTGGAAATGCATGGGATAGGATTGTCCAAGAGCAGGAACTAGATGGAGTAAAAACAGATTGGAAATGACAGAAGAGGAAGCTTTACTTGAACAGCAGAGAATGTTTGCAGAGGCTCGTGCACGCATGAATAGTGGAAATAACATTTTTCCTGGGCAATATCAATCCCAATCCCAATCGCAATCACAATCACAGTCACAATCGGAGTGATTAATATTGAATTTTTTTCATATCTTCATATGAGGATCACTTATAATATTTTTGATTAGTTGTATAAATGCCATCATCCGATAGTTAAATTTATCAGCAATACAAATAAATCTTATTTTCTGGAGATTGGCAAAGCAGCATTTTCCTTATCCTGTTCTTTTCTTTTAACTTGTTATCCATTCTTTTGTGCCTTTATTGTCTCGGTAAGCTATTTTATCGGCAATTGCAATTCCAAATTTCAGCCTTTTCAGTAAACTATTTTATTTGAACCTGCAAATTGATCTATTTTTTCGTCTTGTCACTTTTGAGTTTTGATCATTTACATGTAATTGATACTATATTGCACCTATGTGATAAGCCTGTTGAGTGCTGCTTCATGTAGAATTTCCCTAGACTGTCTTGTGTTTCTTCAAATTTTTGTTTCTCATCCATAGTGGACTTGCTTTGCAAGGAATATGGTATAACATTCGTTGTAGAAGCAAAGAAATTTTGGAACACCAGAAGTTGCAATAAGATAAAAGAACTTTGGAGTATCCTTCAAGGAGGAGGACCTAAATTGATAATGTAGTCATTGCAATTTGGACTGCATAAACTTTATAGATCAAAATTTAAATCTACAAGTTGAGCTCCTAATAACCAAACAGTTTGATTTACATGGTTAATATTCCAAATTGGCTAGATTAGATTAATGACAGAAGAAGATTGTCCATGGAATGTCCCAAAACGTATTTCAATTGACTGATAAGCTTAGACTTCACAACCATGAAGAATCTTTGATAAAGTCATAGAACCTCCGCAGACCTGCATTTTATGCTCTCTCTGGTAAGCAATGCTACTTGCCTGTATTTTGTTGAACGTCCGAATGACTTCTGAGGATGTTTTGGAAACAGGCATCATGAAATTTGTTTAAAGCAAAGTCACCAGACTTTGGGACAAAGGACACTGTTTGAGCTCATTTTGAGGACATACCCCAATAAAATGGCAACAATGAAATTGTATACATGACTGGAAATACAAATGTGGAGTAATTTAAGAATGAAAATTTAGAGTAGTGTTCCCATGAACAAAATAATTTAGCAATGCAAATCTGAAAATGTGGACCTATCAAGTGGGCATAAAGCCAAATATTGTGATGACAGCTATTAATTTTCCAAACACAAATGGAATAAAGGAATGCAATTCTATTATAGCGACTACAATTTGCAATATCAATTCGTTATGATTCTATCCTATCAAGACACATGGCAAGAGCAAAGAAACGTTTCTAATTTGGTTACATTACCCTTTTACAAAATGATAGATTTGTTGTTTTTTCAAAGATCTCCTAACTGATAATTACTTTAATGATATTCATTTAAGTTCACTTGAGTTTACATTTATCATGAAGAAATTACACACAAGATCTTTAACATTAGAACAAGAATAACAGCAAGATTAGCTAGACAAGAAACACAAAGCATTTTACCCCAGGGAAACACAATGGGGGAAAATCCCAACAACCCTTTTCTTAGAGAAATCATCAAGTTCAACAGAGATACATCAAGTCATAAAGTCAAACTGACTAGTAGCATGGCCGCACCTGGTCAAACTTCCCTTTAAACAAGACAACCTGATGTCCAACAAATTCGGCCTTCTTCTCTCAAGGAGACTCTGTTTTGCTGCCCAGGTAAGCCGAGACACTTGGCCATAGATTCGTCCTATTTCTTTCCTCAGGTTCGTTCTCTTCCCTCCCTCAGATTCACCATCTTTGCTTGCCTTAAATTGATTCTCTTTGCTTGCCTCAGATCCGTCCTCTTTTCTTGCCTCAGATCTGTCCTCTTTTCTTGCCTCAGACAGACCGAATTGCTTGCTCTTGGAACTGGAGGAAATGATGTGTATATATAGTCTTGAGAGACCGAATGGGTGCCTCTAGAAGCTGGGTGGACTTGTGTTGTAGGAGGGCCGACCAGGTCATCTTTGGAGCCAAAATTTAAATTTAAAATTCACAAATTTTCTCTTTCAAATCTGACATGAAAAACATGCCATATATTTTCTCTTTTGACAATAGCATGACAAACATGCTTTATATTTAACATTATAAATACATCAAGGGGATAGATATTATGAAGACCGACCATAGCTACCTAATTCAACACTCCGTCAGAAGAACATGTCATATATTTTATCTTTTGACAATAGCATGAAGAACATGCTTTATATTTAACATTATAAATACATCAAAGGGATAGAATATTATGAAGATCGACCATAGCTACAAAATTCAACACTCCCTCTTAGCTAAGGAGGTATTCGTAATGACTATCAGATGTTCTCATGTTGACAAATTTCTCTAAGAAAAGGTTATCAACATCAACATCATTCAATTAACATAATCTAGCCAACAATTGTGACATATGGTGAATCAACATCATCAATAAGTTACCATAATCCGGTCAACTACTGTGACATGGTAAATCAACAACATCAACAAGTTATCATAATCCCGGTCGGTACTGTTACCGATTCCGTGTGGGTAGTATCCGTAGGGGATTTTTTCTCCTAGATGGTCCTTAGCGGGTAACAACAACACCTTGCAGCGACCAGATAGTTTGATGTGCCACTATCTCCGCCACTTGAGCCAACCATGTGGTTCCTCGCCCATCTGTTATGATCGTATGTTTGAAGGTGGGCCTCTCGACCCTGAAGGTATGGCTTTTCATTATGTAGTTGGGTAATTTTGTTTACTTATCATGAACACTTTTGGGTATGGATTGGTGGGGGGATTCAACAAAAAGAGTGGGTTTCATTTGTACTCTTATCTCTGTTGGAAAATGTAACTAGGTTCGGTCTTCATTAATGTATTTGAGTCATCATGTAATGTACTTGTCAAAAGAATAAAGAAAAGAATTATTATTATTATGATTTATTAAAGCATGAGTTTCATGTTTGGGTAATCATGTTTTAAGTCAAAGTTCCTAGAGGACTTCTAGGATTTATTCTAAGTTAATAGAGTTATTGTACCTTTAAAAAATCCCTTCTTGGGCTTTTGAATCATGTAAAAAGGTCTAGTACTGAGTTAAAAATGAAATATGTTGCCTCCACACCAAGTCGGTTTCAAGGAGGGCTATTCGACTCACTTAAAGGTTATAAAAGAAGCAGTGCGAATTCATTTGGAGAAGAACATCTCAAGCAAGTTCGATATCTCTTTGGAAGCCTGAAAAAGTGCGAAGTGAAGGAAGAGGGCTAAAGAAGGGCAAGTTTGGTCAAGGTGAAAGAAAGGAAAATTGAAATTTTGGTGCATCTCTCTCTCCCCTTCGTGCCCTAGATTGGAAGATTGAAGTTCTCTTGTTGTTGCCATTGCTATTGCCAGTTGCTGGATGTTGCTGCTGCTAGAACAAGTATAGGTTGAGGTTGTTGTTGTTGGGTGTTGTTGCCTCAGGAAGTTGTATTGGGCCAAGATCGAAGTTACTAAGTCAAGATCAAAGTCTCCAAAGCAAGGTCGAAGTTACTGGGTCCAAGAAAGTGCTGCATAGTGCTGCTGCTGCTAGGTCAAATAGGATCATCTGCAAAGGAAGTAGAAGGTTGACTTGGTGTGGAGGAAAGTCTGTGTCAAGGTCTAGAGTCTTGGATTATCTTAGGAAAATTATTGAAGGAAGAATTACTAACTGGGTTTTCCCTTTGAGAGGGGTTTTTTCCTGGTTGTGTGCCTATATCTGGTGTCCATTGATTTATGTGCTATTGCTTTGGTAATTGCTTGATGAACTAAAATGAAAGAAGATATAAAAGAAATCTAATAAGAAATCAAGAACATCACAAGTAATTATCAAGTATAAGAAAATCTTTCCACCTTTTTGATTTTCTAACATGGTATCAGAACTTTGGTGAAGAAAGAAGAAAAAGGCAGTCACAAGTACTTGATCGAGGAATCATACAAAATGATTATTCAAGGGAATAAGTCTATCATCTTCAAGGAAAATGTCTAAATCAATCAAGTGATAGAACAAATTTGAAGGAGCCTCAAACTATAGGTCTTGGAAGAAAAGGATTGACCTCATTCTTGAAAAGAACAAGGTACTAGACTTGGTCAGAGGAAAAGTAAAGAAGGCTACAAAAGACTCTAGTGATGCTGATAAAGTGAACACAGAGAATTGGAATTGGTGGCCATGAATCTAATGGTAGAAGGAATAAAGAACAACCTTGTCCCATACATAGCCAACATTGAGCATGCTCAAGAAATGTATGAGGCCTTGTCAAAGTTATTCACTATTAAGAACATTGGTCATGTAGCAAACTTGAAGAATGAACTAAGGACCACAAATATGGCTAAAGAAGACACTGTGGCCTCCTCCTTTGTGAGAATAGCAAGAATCATAGATGATCTTTTGGCCATTGATGAAGTTGTTCCAGACAAAGAACTTGTGATCACTGCTCTATTAGGGTTGCCACTTTCTCAGGGTGCATTTGCTGTGGGACTTAACAGTTGGAAGGTAGCTCCTACTTTTGAAGAACTATGCACTGCTTGCAACCAAGAATAATTAAGGATCTCATTAGTTTCCAACCCTGAAGAAGTTTCAGATGCCTACACTACTCATCACAAAGGAAACTTCAAGAAATTGAAAGGACCAAAAGGAAGGTAGACATGTCCAAGGTAGAATGCTACCACTGTCATAAGAAGGCCCACTACATGAGTGAATATCCCGACAATCCAAGAAATAAGAAGAAAGAAAGAGATCAAGCTAATATTGCTGAAGAAGAAAACCCTTAAGAAAGCCAAACCTGAAGAATCTGGCATAAGGGACTTACACTACTAAGTCCTTTGCTTTTAGTCTTAGATATTCTATTTTGTATTTTTGATGTTAAATATTTATAGGTTTTAACATGTT
>APFE030795069.1:1810-15576 GCA_000404065.3 Pinus taeda
CAGTTTGGACAGATTTCATTCTCTATTCTACAACATAAATTGAAAACATGGCATGCTCCAGATTAGACTGTTGGACCATCCATCAAAATTGAGTTCTTATGAAAGTTGAGACAGACATTGTCTTCCTAAGGAAATATGGGATCTTTGCATTATCAAAGCAGAGCATATTTGGACCTTTGATATCCAATCATAAAATATGAAACCTATTGGTATAGGTATCCAACATGTCCAAAGTCATAGTGGTTATCATAAGTCAATTTGTTAAGAAGTAATTAGTGTGTATCATTTACCTCAAGTCATAAGAATATAGTTTTCCTATGAGTCAACACATGATTCATCTCTGTTAGGTTTATTGTGTAGAAAATTTCCTTTAAATAAATTTCCACTAGTGTGTGTAGCAACTACAATATTTAATACATAATCAAGCTCTGTCAATTCTATTAATGAGAGAGACCTAGCACTCCTCAATAGTACTGACATGCCTTAAGATGCTTTGGAACAATACACTAACATTCCTTGGCAGCTCACATGTCTTGGAACATCTTCGTACCTAGAACATCTTGCCATGAGTAGGACACCAAAGAACATGTTGGTATGCCCTATCATAACATAACACTCCCCTATCATGTGTTGGCATACCCTTTATCCCTAGCATGCCTTAGAACACCTTGGCATAATATTGCGTTGAGAAACAATAACACTTGGCACACCTTAGCACTTGGAATGTATTGGAACATATTATTAGTGTGCCTAGCATGCCCCCTTTGAAAAATGTAAAGTCTCGACTTATTAACCCTCTTATGTGTTCATTTTCTTACATTTGAGCTTGGTTATTGCTTTTGCTGCCTTGAAACTCCTTGGTGCATATTGGCATACTCTAGCACCCTACACATACTAGCACGTGTTAGCACTTGGCATGCCTTGGCACTATTTGGCACATGCTACCACACTGCAAAACTACCTAGCACACTCTACCACTTCTTGACATGCCATCATTTTCCCTAGCATGCCTTACCCATGATTAGCATACCTTGTCACTCTCTCCTTGGCATGACAACTAGCACTAATTGACACTCCCCGACACACCCTTATATTCATTCACTCCCATGAATTTTGGCCTAGTCCGCCCTTGTGTTTTCCTAGTACTCCCTAACACTCCCCAACATGCATTGGCACTCTCTAGATCAAAGTAGCACTCTTCGATATGCTCTACCACTTCATAGGATGCATCACACTCCCTGACACACATTGGAACTTGGCACGTGTTGGCACTTGGCAAGTCTTAGAATGTTTGACATTCATTGAGATGGATTGGTATACTTTTGCATGGTTTAATGTTAAATTTATTTGAGATCAATTATTGGAAACTAGATGAGACAAAATGGAGGAATATTTGGCACTTAGAATGCATTGAGACTTGGCAATTGGAACCTATTGGCACCTAGTTTTGGTGTGCCTAACATGCCCCTCATGGAAAAGGTAAATTGATGACTTATTAACCCTATTATGTGCTCATTTCCTTGTAGTTTAACTTTTTAATCTATTTTGTTTCCTTTATAGTCCCTGGCATGCATTGTCACACCCTTGTACATCTTGGCATGCCTTAGCACTTAGAACATCTTAGCTTGTTTGACATGTCTTTGTACTATCGGCACATGTTAGAATGCCCTAGTATTCGTTAACACACCTTGGCAGTGATGACCTCACAACCATAATTACATTTTTCCATGACTTGGGAACCTTACATTTACTATAACACCATGACACCCCCTAGTTGGCATGCCCTCTGTTATCCTCCACACTATCCCAAGCTAATGAGGAGATCAACAGAGGTAACCACAGACCAAGATTTTAGTTTGGTAGCTAGCCCTACCAAACTAAAGAGGGCTCTCTATATGAAATCATAGCCAAGAGATGACTGGAATGTAAAGGATTTTAAGCTAGATAGATATGCTCAGGTGGGTTTTGGAAAATTTAGTGTTTTGTTGCTAGATAAGGGAGAAAAACCATGTAGCTAGGTGAGAGGATCAAAAGGTTACAACAACAAAGATATAAAGGACCAAGGTAACATTAATTTTGTGATAGATCTTAGGGTTTTTCAGTGTGTTGTAGTGTTTAGAAGAAGCAAAAGGTCTTAATGAGAATGAAACATGAATTCATTAAGCTAGAAAGAAAGTAACACATAATGATTCTTCCATCAAAGCAAAGATTTATGTAAAAAATTATGTTTATAAACTATATTGAAAACCATTGAATAATTTATGAATGGAAAGAGAATATGAATACCTTTTATATAAATATATAACAAAGAAAAAACAACATCACAAACTTACTGCACATGAATTCGTAGATAATAGCTGCAAACTATGTCCTTTGATTTCCAGAAAATATCCAAGTGCAAGCTACAATAGTTCTCTCCTCTAAAATCCAACGCATTCTATCGCTGAACTTTTCCATGAGGTGTTCTAACCAAACCATAATGTCTAGGGAAGCTAAAAACAACTTCTACAATTAACTTTGACTCCAACCTCTCTCATAAATGTGGTCAAATTTACATCAAAACAACTTACAAAGGCTAACCACCCATTATTTACATTTAATTTTATCCCTTGCATTCATATACATCACCCTTTTTTCTTTTATCAAAGTCAAACTAAGAATTACAAAAACTTACACAATGAAAATGTTACAAAATCTCAGAAATTTCTAGGTGCGCAATGAGCTGTTGGAGGCCATTCTTGAGTGATTTTCTGAAGTCCAAATCTAGATCTGAAGACTATTCTAGAAATATGGGAGATTTTATATGTATTTAGAGTATCTTTCTACTCAAAATGACTCATTTTTGGCTGAGATATGGCCATTTCCCCAAGGTGTCTCCAGGTGCGCACCGAAATGGAAAAGGAGGGGCAAAAAGGTGATTTTTGGCCTCTTTTTTGAAAATTTCTAAAAAACTAAGCCCCAGACCAGGAAAGTGGGAAAATGGATTTTGAGAGGGGGTCATAATATTTCCAAAAATTCTGAATTTCCATCATTTGGAACCCTAATGAAGAAGCGCAACATCATCTCGCTACGCTCTTAGACAAAAAATTACCAAAAAATTGCAAGTCTACAACAAAACACAAAATTTTCTCCAAATCCTCCCAAAATTTGTCCAAGGATTTCTGATGAGGTATGTTATGCAATCAAGGATGCATAATAATTAAAATATACCTTACCCTTCTCCTCTTGGCTGATTATGGTTTCCTTGACTTTTTCCTTCAACTACTTGATTTTCACCTTCACAACCTGATTACTTGTGTAATAATGGATGGCCATTTTATTTTGTAACTTGTTATCCATGTTGGCATTGCCAAGTAGCTTTCCAAGGTGGAAATTGAATTTTTCAATCCAAAATTCCCTTTCCTCAGTTATTTCCATGGCAATCCTATCTTCAAATGTCAATTCTTCCATTGGTGTCTTTTATTCTCTTTCCCTATAAAGTGCCCTCCCAAGACCCATTGTCCTTGGTATCTTCCTTTCCAAATATCCTTCATGTTATTCAGTGTCATCATAGCCAACCACTTCCTTGCCTTTCATGTCTTGTTTCTTGTCTTTGAATTTCTCTTTCTCCATGACTAGATGTTTTGCCTTAAGTTGATTTTTTTCTTCCTCAAAGAATCAAATGATGAATTTGGCCCTTTCCAAATTGTCCTTGAACTCCATGATCTGATAATCCTTATCTTTGATGACTTGTTGCAGGGTTTTATGCTCATCATATACCTCCAAATCAACTAGGTCAAAGTCATGCCCAATGGGCTCCTCATCATCCAAGGAAGCCTCATGATGTGATGGTGAGCATTGTTCTGTTGGTGTAGTAGGTTTGGCCCCTTCTTCAATTTGAGGAGAAAACACAAGCCTTCTGCCTCTTTGATATCTTTTTGTCACCTCATCATGTTTTCTTGATGACCCCACTTCCATGCGATGCACTGACATGGTTTTGTGCTAGCTCGGTGAAGTGGTTATACGTGTTTTCAAGGATGCCTCAATGAAGGTGTTCAATGCCATGTTCTTCTCTGTCAAATGATGGAATACTATAACATTTATTAGGCTATGGTGAAATAGGTTGGGATAATGGAATTTTCCTTTCAATTACACCCTTTCAGACATTTTGGTTAGGCTCCTATAGAAGTCGTTCAACAAATTTATAGACTTGGTAGCTGTAAAGTGCATGAACAGTCTTATGTGGTATTGATATAGCTTGGAAAATATTCCCTCAGATGTTAGGAACATCCTCATAGCCTTCATCAATGGTGCATATCTCCCCATCAAGTATCTAAATGGGAAAAAATGTGAGTGAGCTCCTTTGTATTGTGATTTCAATTAGGTTTTGTACTCTTCTAGGTCTAGGTTCATGCCTTTCAACCAGTTTTCACCATGGTTTTGTATGTTTGTATGTTGAGAGATGGTATCCACTAAAAAGATGAAATCAGTCCCTACAATGGCGATCTTGTCTTCGTTCAAGGTGAGGGAAAATATACATGTGACATGTTCATGGTAACCTACTTCATGCACTCCTTGAAAAAAACCCTAAACAATTAACATCTTCAAAGAATTTCATGAAAAATGGGGGAGGACTTGATTTCATTGAAATTATAGGGCTCAAACATTAGTATCTTTCCCTCTTGTTGTACTTCCTCTTGTCTGATGGTGATGGGCTAGGCTTCATACTTCAGACCCTAGATGAAGGGCAAGCAAAAACAATGAAATTTCCTACTGTGAAGGAATGAGGTGGTATGATGGACTTAGGAGTTGCCTAAATTTGTAGGGAAATTTAGGAAGGTAGGGGATGATGACAAAATGTAGGGGAAAACAAAATTTTTGGAAATGAGTGATGGGAGGCAGTGGCGAGTAGATTACATTTTAGAGGAAAATGATAGAAAATGAGGGAATAAGGCTTTGTAATGGATGGAAATGGTGTATTAGCTACAAATATAGGTGTACGGATAAGGAATCTAGGGTTTAGGGTATAAATTCATCATTTGAGGATTAAAACCATGAAATTCATGTAAACCCTAGAAGAAGAAGTATTTTATCATTTTCTTGGTATACGAGGCAGAGGAGGGCATGAAAATGATTAAAATTACTTGTTATAGAGCCTGGAGGATGAAATGGTTGAAGAGGAGATTTGGAAAATGAATTTTGGTGGTAAAACATCAGTTTTGGACAACTCTGGCCCTATGCGCAACGAACACTTCTTGTGTGCATTATGTTGTCTAGGTGCTCAACAAAGGCTCTCTGTGCACATCGAGAGTCAATTTTTTCTAGTAAGGGCTATGGAATCACAATTTTTTGCAAAGGAGAGGGGGAAGCTCTATGCTAGGATGGTATACAAGTGAAAATGAGTGTGAATGAGCAACTCCATGTTCTTTTATAATTTTCTTTTAGTGTCTAAGTGATTAATGAGGTATGCTAGACCACCTCACCAATTCACTTTCTTTTTGAGTTTTGTAGCCCTAGGACCTATTGTTGTAACTTTATAACCTTAGGGACATTATTACATATAAAAACATAAATTACATTTGAAATCAAGTGTTATTGAACAAATTTACCTATTGCTACTCCTCATTTGCTGGATTTATACATGAAATGATTGATCTTGTGACCTTACCCTAATGACCTAATGACCTAATGGTTACACTGAGATGAATGGAGACCATAATGATGTGGCTAAAGTGATATTAATTATGTTTTCATGATGGTAGACTCAACTCAGTGATGGAAGTGACTGACATATGAAATTCTTGAGAGAGTGGAAAAAGCCCTAGTCACACTAGCCAATGACTAAATTTTTATTTGAAGACTCATTGAAATGATAAAATTTTGACTTCACAGTATAAAAAAACCTTGTAAGAGAATATTAGATCATTAGTGATAGGTTGAATTGAATTACACTAACACCCTCATAGATAAACTTACTTTTCTTGCAACTTGGGAACCCAACCAATTCATTAGCCAAATAATATTGTGCCCAACCCAACGTCTCTCTTTCTCTGAAATTTCTTTGTCCATGCCTTATCACAACCATAGTCTTGCCTGCTGCAAGTCCTATTCTGAGCTTCTCCTAAAATACTTCATCCTTGGGACACTTGGAATTCACTAACACTCCTTGGCACACACTGTTAGTTGTTCATTTCCAAGCATTTTGACCTAGTTCTCCCTTGTGCTCCCCTAACTCTCCCTGACACTCCTTACCATCCGTTGACATTGTCTACCATGTGTTAGCACACCTTTTCATTCCTTCGCATGCTTTGACACTCCTTAGTTTTCATGCCCTCACAACTACCCTTACTTTTTTTAGACTTGGCCCAAACCCAACCAAGTCCTGCCCTCACTACAACAAATTAACCAAGTTATAGTTACTACAATTAGATTATGCCTTGTTCACCTAGAAACTACCTATAACACATATTAGGATAATCATGTCCAATATGAACTCATCCCACTCAACAAGTTACCAATTCAAGGCTCACGTCCAACCATGGCCATAAAACAACAAAGAAACAGAGTTTACATCTTGACATGCCATAACACATGGCACATCTAACAATCCCTTAGCCATATATGGTGTGTCTTAGCATCCCCTATAATTCTTGGCATGCTTTCCACTCCCTACCACACCCAAGCAGTCTCTGACATGCCTTGGAACTCTAGCATGCCTTAGCACTACCTAGCACATAACCTTGTCACTCCCTCCTTAGAACACTTCGAACTCATTGATACTCCATATCGCACACTCTTATTTCTTCATTTCCATGCATTTTTAACTAGTCATCCCTTACGTTTATGTGGCACTCCCTAACATTCACTGGCACACGGTGACACACCCTAATAGATGGCACATCTTGGTATGGTGCCTTGGCACACTAGCATTCCTTTGACTACCTAACATATCTTGTCGCTCCCTATTTATCATACCCTCAACTCACTAACACTCCCTGTCACAAAATCCTATTCATTCATTACCATGTATTTGAAAATAATGATCCCTTTTGTTTCTTTGGCACTCCATAACACTCCCTTGCATGAATTGGGACACCCTAATACCTAGCACATCTTGAAATGTTTCCTTGGCCTCTAGCATGCCTTAACACTACCTACCATACCTTGTTACTACCTCAGAACACTTGTATCTCACTGACACTTCCTGTCACAAACTCTTACTTCTTCATTTGCATGCACTAATCAACTCATTAGCTGAGAGATCCCCCTAACTTCTTTATAGAAGATAAAATTTGAAAGGATGAGAATCAAGCTTAACATAGTTTATATATGTCTTGTTTACAACTTCGATTATGAACAATACTGTAACGTTGTCATCAATTTATAGGTATTGTGATTTATCACCATTACTACTAAGAAGTACTGATGTGATACTCAATCCTAGAACATAAATAGTGGTGAGCTTGAGGTGACATACATAGAACAATACCACATACATTTAATTATGAGGGAACCAATAAAGATCACTTCTCAGGATTCTATCTTTTTTTACTTCTATGATAGCTTCAGAAATTGCAAAATTCACGGAGGATTACATCTTCTTGAGAGAGGACTTCAACAGAATTCATATTCTGCTACTTGATGCGGGGTATAAAATATTTCATGGAGACAAATTATCCTCAAACTCAGAGAGGATTGTCTTTACAAAAATTAGATTCTTACACTTCTTGTGACCAAACATTTATTGAGGTCTATTTCTCGGATCACAATGAACCTACTGTAAATCAACATCTCGATAGGTTGACTCACCTGATATAAGCACTTTGAACTGTGAATATATATGTGTGTTGATCACGTCATTGTAAGAAGTGCAAGATTCATACTGTCAAACGTATTATTATCATTACATTACTCTCCGTATATCCTTCTTCTGTCATCTATGAAAGTCACTGACATTGGAATTTATCAGGTTAAAATGGATTATTGTCCATAATTTAAGTCATTGTTATGAGTTTTGTTGAGTGTTACTGTCGATGTGACATATACATCGCTAATACCTCATTCACTGTGTCATGGATAATATAGGACAATCGAGAATTCCCATTAATAGTGTCTAGAGTGTAGGTCTGGAGGATACATACAACATTTATATAATCCATACCTTAGAAAAATGTGAGCCTTCAAGAATCACAGTTGGGTTTGAACAAACTTCTTGAGAAGGTACATATAGAGGCGATATGTAGTCATAGTGATTTACTACCACAACATTATAGATCCATTTTCATGAGCCACAGAAAATATAAGAATGAATGTGATGAAGATATTGTGGACAACGTTATAACAAGGCATTGCTAATACAGTGATGCCAAACATAGTGGTGCCTGCAACTTGATTTTGACGAAATAAAATACTGCTTCAAGTTAACCCATAATCTCCAAGGTTAAGTGTGAATGACAATTCCTCTCTCAGGTCCTACTGCAATTCAACAATACCTCTTTAATGTTCACCTTCAATATAATTCTTACATACTTTTCCCTCAAGACCACACCTTCGAGGAGCTATCCATTCACCTTTATAGGAATATATGTGCAAAATCATTTTCACTAGAGAGTCTGGACAAGTTGGAAAATGATATTATGGAGACATTGCGCTTTCTTGAAAAGTAATTTACTCCTTCATTCTTTGATATAATGTTGCATTTGAATGTATGTTTGGTATGTGAGCTTTGATATTGTGGCCCGATTGCATATAGATGGATGTATCCCATTCAGAGGTACGTGAAACTTTACTTTTTATAAAGCACAAAAATAAGATGATTTTTTTTTCTTGATCTTTTGATATTGCTTAATTCTGTTTTGTTCATTTTGTAGTAACATAAAACTATATAAGAGTTATGTTAAGAACAAAAATAGGCCTAAAGGATGCATTGTTGAAAGTGATATTGTGGAGGAATCAATAAATTTTTGTGGAGGATACTTGAAAGGTATGGAAGCTATTGGATCCACACATGGTGGAAATGAAGTGTGCAATGAGGAAGTTGAAGAAGTTATGCTTGATGGAAATACATTATCTTCTCCAATTCCTTCATAACTAGATGACATTAGTTGGGAACAAGCCCATAGGTGGGTTCTATTTCACACAAACGAAATTGATCCATGGATAGAGTAAGCAACATATTTGGCCTGTAATTTTTTGCTTATTTGTTTATTGTTTAACAAAACATACAACCATGGATAGATTAAAATATTTTTTGTTTAAAAATATTTTATTCATATTTTATCAAAACAAATTAACCACCATATCTATTGTCCATAATTGTTTTATTCAGATGCAAATAATCGAGATTGCAAGATCAATTACCCAAATGAAAAAAGATGAAGCTCTATTGCAGAATCTCCACACCCATAACTTTAGTAGTTGGTTTAAACAATAGGTAATGATATTATTTATATGATAAGTGTACTTAAAAATCATTATATGGGAATATTGTCATGTAGGAAACTAAATATTTTTTCAGAGGTTGATTGTATGAATTCTAACTACATTTAAAAATCTAAAACTATACAGGTGGAAGGAGATGGAAAGGTGTCTCATACACTTAAATGGTTAGTGTGTGGCCCTAGAAAACTCATGAATAAGTAAAAGGGATTCCTAATCAATGGTGATAGATTCCATACAAAAGGCATAGAGAATGAGATAACCACCCAAAATAGTGGTGTGCGTATGGAAGCTTAAATAATGATGAGGTCAAGTTCCAAAGATGCAAACCTTGTACTTAAAAACACAACATTTTATGGACTGGTAGAAGAAATCATTACATTGGACTATTTTTGTATGGAGTACACATTGTTCAAATGTAATTGGATTGTTGTATACAATAAGAGATGGATTGAAATTGATGATTTGGGTTTCATGATGGTTAATATGAAGAAATTTTTAAGTCAAAAGCATTGGCAAGATGATCCATTTATTCTAGCATCACAAGCTAAACAAACATTTTATGTACATGATCTACTTGAGACTGACCGTTGTGTATTGTTAACATGTCCTCCAAAAGGATTGTGAAATAATACATCATATCAACCCGAGTATGCATATTTGTCATAGCTTGTAGACTTTCAAGAAAATAAATGTGTAAGTGAAGAACATATCGATGATGTTGATCTCAACGTTGACGTGAACGTGGATTATGTCCATTCAGATTGTGAAGTAATATGGTTGAATATTAAGAAATAAAAGATATCGATTTTGGTATTTTGTTTTGATAACTCCAAAATTTATATTTTGTAATGAAGATATATTCCTTTTTTTCTTATCTATAAAATGGTTTAGACCCATTTAGTAGATCTATTTTTACTCCATGCCTACGACAGAGACTATTTTTTCAGCTTGCACCATTGATCTTGTCAAATTGAACACACAAAAAATTGATATGTGAGAAGTTTCTCTAACTTTTATATTTTTTTACCTTTGAAGATTGAAATGATAATTTTTTATATTATTATTGGACCAAATCGCTAAAATTTACTCATTTAAAAGAACCCAGAAAATACAAATTTATTGGGAACATGCCATTTGTTTAGCCTTCTTTTGTGATTGTTGTTTCCACACATTCAAGAAAAAGGATGTAAGTATTGGGAATGATGTGGGTGCACTAAGGAGATCACCTACCTCTTGATTGCACAAGATTTATGCATGCTGGATGTGTAATACCCAACAACAACATATTCTTATCTCATGAGGAGAAAGGTTGCTATAATATAGTAGGGCTCATCTTGGGACACTACTAGCAGCTCTACTACAGGATGGCACTTACTCATATCATCAAGGACGCCTCAAATAGGTCACCTATATCACATATATTCGGAATTTCTCTTGTTGATTACGGGATAACCGCAAAGATCAATTTTAGGAAATTCCATTCTAACTAAATAAGAAGGATCTTCTTTTTTGATCCTCAATGCAGAGAAATAATGGTCATAGGATACATCAAAATAGATTTTGGCTATTGAAAAATGCCAAATGATAAGGGTTTTGATTTAATATAAGATGATCTAGTCCCGCTGAGGGATTCTTTTCATCATAGTTGTAAGGATGAGAAGAGGTTTTCACTGTGAACCTTAGCTAGCAGGAAGGAATTCTTATTTGAATCTAATCGACTAGTAGTGGTAACATCATCCCAATTGGATAATACTATATGTTGGATGAACTTGTTTGCACCCATTGTTGGTGCTTAGATTCTTTTATGCCTTATTTTGTGCCATAGTAGCTTATTTTTGTCCCTTAATGGAATATGAGTAAAATGTACATATCGGGCAAGCTCCATCTATGCTTATCAGAAAAGGTTAGAGTAGCATTCGCACACACATAGGAGGAGTACACTCATCCCTAACATATCTGGTATGGGTTTCTTATGCCTAGGCCAAGGAGATACTTATCAATGATGTAAATTGGCTTTGATGTGGAGACTATGAAAAATAGTAATATCATATGGCACATTAAACACATTAAACAAGGTTGAAACCCTCCTCTTGAATAGATACACACCTTAACATGGGGTGAAACCCTTATAAATCAATAGGACACTCTTAATGGCTTTAACAAGGCTAAGACCTCCCTCTATATAACACTTGATAGATTGAAACCCTACAACTCGAAGTAAGGAAGGAAGGATGGATTCGTATTTTGGTTACGGACCATCATAGTTCAATGGGGAAAGTTCAACGTCTCGACGCAAGTTTTGTTGAGCCTCTCAATTGAAGGCATCCTCCCACTATTATGGAAACCCATGGAAACGAAAATTTTCCCATTTGATATCCAATTTGGGATTTCCTCATTGAGCCACTCAAAATTATGTTTTCACACTATGGAAAAATGTGAAATGAGAGGGATCTGTTCGACTAACTATCATGCTAACTAATTACAAGGAATAAGGGGGTCATATAATAGACCATAATAGTAGGTAGGAAGGAATTGGTGTTTGCATAGCTCTCAACCATAAC
Organism: Pinus taeda; assembly: GCA_000404065.3. Classification (NCBI taxonomy): domain Eukaryota; kingdom Viridiplantae; phylum Streptophyta; class Pinopsida; order Pinales; family Pinaceae; genus Pinus; species Pinus taeda. The sequence goes on from APFE030795069.1 coordinate 13,792, forward strand.
TTGTCTTATGGAGGTGCCCTTTCATGGTGGATAGTTTAGTTTAACCTCCTCATCAACTATGCATTACTAAAATCCTCCACCATTCATTTTGTTGAACCTCACTAACTTCACGGGGAACAACACATTTGGTTATCCAAACAACCACGTGGAAAAGCTCCAACTCACTCAACCTCAAAGAAAGCCAAGGCGATAATATGGCTCACTACGAACTAACACTTATTGACCTAACACAACTACTTGACAGTGAAAACAAAACACCTATGTGGTTGAACCTCCCTAGTCTCTTCCACAACAACATAGGTGAAAATTAGGTCCCACATGGGGATCTCCATGAGCTCATGCAGTAGCCTTACATCTGGGCATGTGGGGACCTGAATCCTAAATAGCTTTATTGCTTACTTAGTGGAACCTCTCCTATCAGTGGTTATGGAACCTCATCTAGAGAAATGCCCTTCCTTATGGTACAATAAGTTGCCAAGGGATATACCATTTGAGGTGTTGATGTTTGGAATCTATGTTGGTTAGTACCTACCACCTCATCCCATTTGGTCAGTTGAAACTCATCACCTATTGGTTGAACTTGGTCTCTAATTAAAGGCATCATGGAATTAATTAACATGTTCATATAAAATAATCTCTACTTTTTAGATAGAATGGTGATGAGATCTGGACCATAGACCTGGGGAAAATATCAGAGGTTGGAGTTTAGAATGGGGCTTTGGAGATGGTTGGACTTACCAAACTGAACTAACTTGTATTAGTTAACTAGGATCAACATGCTAAAAAATGGCCTACTTGTAGTATGGGAGGAGGGGCTCTTGCCAAATTACCATATGTATTGGTGTTTCGAAACCTCCTCTTGGTGCTCCCTTATGAGAAGCATCGAAACTTAGGCCTTCCTGGACACTCATTGTGGAAAACCTACTCATGCGAGAGATCCCAAGCACTAAGAAAGTTTTGGTTATCTCTTTTTACCAACCAAATTTAACATGGGGAGGACATGGATACTATGTCTAGTGGGTTAAACTCTGGATGAAGCATTGTGATAGTGGAACTCCTATTAGTGGTTATAGAAACTCATATGGAATATGTCTTTCCCAATACAAGACCACAGGAGGTCTTAGGGAATGGGTGGGTGCCTAAGAGATTGCATACCCTTCTCGAACATGTAAGGTTTCGAATATGTGGTCCAATAAACAAATGTACATGGTGAAATTACTTCAAAATTCAAGTTTTACACTTAGGGCTAATTTTGTAACGTCTATCTACTATGGAAACATCTAAATCTAGTGGAGGAACATTTTTTGTTATGTTAAGTAGTTAAGTGCTCACTCTAATAGCCATGGGAAAATTAGGAGATACACTACCCGAGATCTAGGCCATAAATTTATTAGTCAAAAACTACATGGTGCAAAGCCATACATAGAGTGTGAAGCTCCATGATGTGGTTTGTTACCGACCCATAGAAATATGGAATGATTGATTCCTATGTACAAAAGTAAAAGGTATAAGCCTCCATGACTTCCTATATTCACATAACAATGTAATTGTTACTATGGTCATGTTAGCTACCTATACCAATAGGTTTCATTTTTCATGATTGGCAGGGGAAGTGCCAGTATGATCTACTTTGATGATACAAAGATCTCATATTCTTATGGAAGATATATACTTCCATTTGGTTGATGCTGCCCTACTTCTGAATGGGTGATCCAATAGCCTAAGCTGGGTCATGCCATGTTTCAATTTTTGTTGTAGATTAGAGAAAGAAATATGTCCAAACAG
>APFE030795076.1:4695-20833 GCA_000404065.3 Pinus taeda
TAGTTAGCTTAGTTATATATTTATTAATTTTTTTAGTTGGCATAGCTAAGTGTTTAATCATGAAAAATAAAATCGTAAAATTTTATAAATCATGTTATTTTAATTAAATAAGTTTTACCAAACATCATACATTTATTAATAAATATGTTATGCAAAGAATGTTATAATGGTACGTAATCTAAGTTTTGTAGTAAAAGGATTTAAATCTAGTGGAGACCCAAATTAACTATCATGATTTATTATCATTTTTTAAGAGAACATAATATATTGGTCTATTGAATTCAAAGCCAATGAAGGTGTTCTTTGCTTGGAGAGATTTAAGGTTGGGTGAACTCAAAATAGCCAAAAAAATTGAATATAATTTTTATGAATGAAGTTATTGTTTTTTATTAAGGGTTGGGAGTTGGTGTGGATGTGGACTTGGGTGGTGTTGTAGCAGTTACAACCACCCTCCAAAATTTTGGCCCGCACCCAATTTCAAGGCCTTCCTTGAGAATTTCACTTGATGACTGCACATACTCAAGTTCACTCTGTGAGCTTGTGTGATTCTTTGCACCCACCTTGCTTGATCATTTCACCCAAGTTTGTGCATGTTGATGTCAAAGTCATGCTTGCAACCATGTTCTGGTTATACTCAAAGTCCTCACTTCATGTGTACTTGTTGTGTTTGCTATGAAAACATATGTCACACTCACACATGGAGTCACATTCACTATCGCGCAAGCGTCATCACGGTCGACCAACGATCAATCATAAGTGTCGCACTTGTCACTTAGATCGTCGATTAGTCATGTTGAACATGTGTGTCTGGATGGTTTGAGTCATCTCATCATCAAGTCATGTAAGTGTGTGTTTTCAAGATCACATATGCATATTTTTCTCGTTCACACACTTATCCACTTTGTTGAAGTTCTGAGGACTGGATTCCCCTCTGACAATCAGACCATCACCGTACCATCAACTTGATTGACTGTCACCCAGAACAATGCAGAAGCACAAAGCAATCCATTTCAAGATGCGTTGTCCACAAGAAAATCAATCAACCTTCACGTTGGTCAACTAGAGAGTTTGACCTGACAACCACCCAAGGACTGACTCCCCTCAAAAATTGTGTAGAGGCTGCAGACCTTGCCTGCTCTGCTGATTGAGAAAATTGTGTAGATAGGCCGAACAGACACCCAGTGCCCATCCTTGTCTCCGTGAAAAAATTGCATAGTTTTTCCAGCCAGCCCTCCTGACAGTCGACCAACTTCTCACCTAGAAAATTGTGCAGTTTTCATGAGCAAGTCCTCTGATGCCCAACAATCCCCTCAGCTCAGAAACTACGTAGAAGTGACTAGCAAGCCAACCTCCAAGCATCAACGCAATTTTTCCTGCTAGCAGCTCTTGGCAGCCAATTGACAGTTCCCTCCAAGAATTACGCAATTTTTATTGCCAAGCTCCAGCAGCGGATTGCAAGTTGCCTCCAGGATTTGTGCAGTTTTTACTACCAAGCTCCCAGCAGCTCACTACCAGTTCCCTCCAGGAATTGCGTAGTTTTTACTACCAATCTCACGACAGCTGACTATCGGTTTCCCTCAGGAATTGTGCAAATTTTTTCTTCTAGTGACCCAGCTGCTAACTGCCAGTTCCCCTCAGGAATTGTGTAGTTTTTGCTACCAAGCTCCCACTACTCGCTTGTTCTGGAAATTGTGCAGATTTTTCCTGCCCAGCCTTTTCGCAGCTCAAACTATTCCTCTCAAAAACTATGTAGTTTTGTCCTCCAGCCGAGCCAGACCCCGCGAATAGTCACTGTCGATCCCAATTGACAATCTCCATAGCCCTGTGACTCCTGCATAATTTTCATTAGCAGTTCTTGGAGTCTCCATCCCGCCTTGAAAACTTGTCATCTCTCCTAGTCAGCCACATCTAAAATAATCATGCATCATGGTAGACTAGGAGGTTTATGGATTTGATGTTGTCTTTTCATGAGTGACTGCAAACACAGGTACACAAACAAACATGGTGTGATGAGGGATGGATGAATAAAGGGAGTGCATTCAGAAGGATAGGTTCACCAATGGACAAACAGATGATGTATGCAAATAGATGTGCTCGCGAATAGATGATCATGCAAAGATGTATTCGCGGACAAACGAACGAGCAAACATAAAAAATGTGTTCATGAATGGACGGACGAACGAACATGTACCTTTGCGAACGGATGAACCTACCAAGCTAACCAACATACAAGTAAGGAGCAATGTGTGAATGCCACATCAAGAGAACCAATGACCATCGAAGACTCTATGCACTTTGCCATGTGGAGGTGAAGTTGCGACACACCATGAAGACATCCATCACCCAACAGCACTGCAGCTCGACATGCACACTAGCAGCACCACGAATGTACCAACACTGTCATGTCGAGTCGTTTCATGAGTCATGTCATCCACATTTCTACTGTGGGCCATACTGTTAATCAATGTAATGTAATGTGGAAGTCCAAGAGACCCACTTTTGTATGAAGAGTCATGTAAAGTCGAAAAGTCATGGAATTCAAACAGTCATGAGGGTAGTCGAACAACCACAAGGGTCAGTTTCACCCTTGGCTATAAATACCCCCTCATTTGTACATGAAAGGGACTTTTTCATCTCAGCACCTCCCACATAGCCTTGAGAGTCTGTAATCTTTTCTTTGAGGAGTAACTAGTGGCTCCAAAGCCCCGCTCACAGCGTTAGTGATGTATGGTATAATGATTTGTCTTGGAACTTTCACTTAATTCAGAAGCCTGCTATTAGGCCAACACGTTTTCACACATGTATTGTAATTGTTGTAAGACTAATCTTAAACACTTGTAATGCATGTTGCTTTAACTTGTGTTTAACACTTGAACTAATTCACTTGTTGTAATACATATATGTTAATGAAAATGTGTTATATATGTTGTTAATGATGTCTTGCTTGTGTTGACTACTCTCCCGGACATCATATAGACCTTCACAGAAAACTTGTTATAACAGTTGTTTCACTCGCACAGATTAATCTGCTAAGTGTTATACGTGTTATTTTACCTTGTGTGTTGTGATTGCCGCATCCATGTGGACTATTCCACCAGAAGTTGTGCATGTCTTATTGTGTTGTGTGTTACTAGCAGAATTGGGACTACTCCCAACCGACTTGGGACTCACTCCCACCCTCTCCCTCTATGGTGAAAAAACTATTGACATAAGTGACACTTATAATCACCATGCATGAGAACCTAACTTCTTGAAAGACAAAGCAGACCATTGTCTTGTGATGACAAGTAAGAGTTGAGGCAAATCCATAAGATAATGGCAACCGGGCCATCATACCATATGGGACTCCCACATCGAACGGTATGAGGCCTACTTGGGACTTCATACTAGGGTGATCCCCTGAATGTTGGTGGGTCGATCCCCTGAAGTTTTGCGGGTCCAAAACCATCAACATTCTTTGCGCTAGAAGGAGGGCCAGATGACAAGATGGGTCCAGACAATGTGTTTTGAATCTCTGCATATTTATCGTGAACAACTATAGAGTTTATCTTCTAGAGTATATTTCTTATGGAAATGACTTCAAAATCTCAGAATATCTCTCAGATAACTTGTTACATAAAACATATGATGGTGGAGGCTATGTAGCCTTGATTAGACACGCGGTTAGCGTTGTAGGCTCATGTGAAAGACATGGAATCTTTGAAGAATACATGACCTGCACATTGTTCATCTACATGCTTTGAGTGCACCCATTGCATTGGTGTGCCATGCTACCTAAAAGATCTATTCATTATACTGCTCATCTAGTTGCAGAGATTCACTGTGCATTCAATCACTTTAACAGTAAAGCATGCGTTAAAGAAATTCTGAAATTACGAAAAGCACCCGATGAATCTATTGAAAAGTGTCACACATGCTTTTGTAATCTTACTTATAAATTTCTAGAAGATGAAATTAATTAGGAATTTCTCAATGGAATATTTGAGTATCTTCTTCACATATCCAAAAATCCACAATTCTTGAAATCATTTGAATCCCGCTCAACATACCTCGGTGATGGAGCTGCAAAATGACAGACAGGCACAGTTGTTGTCACAAGTGACTGTTTTCCTTCACCTCATCAAAAAACTCTACCACCGCAGAGTGATGTGGGAGAACATGCACATGCGTCTGTTGAGTTGTCACATCCTCCCACCCCACTTGTTATTCATATCTGTGTAGATTTGGCTTGCAAGCCTATTGGTTGTCACATGGATTTGTTTCCTCAACGTCCATCCCCATGTTTTGTTGATCCTCCGGATTGTATTGTCTTCTGTTCTTCCATTCCAGACTCCCCACTTGCTGTGAACGAGGATTAAGTTGTCAATGGATTTGGTACTATGTAGCCAACTTGTGCCATCATTCATGATGAGTGTGTGTGGGAATCTAAAGAAGAACATGCGGTGAAGGATGACTCCCTTACATCTGTGCCTCACCCGCTATATCCTGACAACCTTTGTGATTTTGCCACTATTGATTTCCCTTGTGAAAACTCATTTTCGATGTTTCTATTTATAATCGTTCACATGACACATCAAATGTCAGTGCATCATTACATTGTTCACAGGACACATCTTCCTCTGAAAATCCATCCAATCCGTCATCTGTCATTTCTAAAAACACAAAGGGTGAACATCCTTGTTTCTCATCTAACCCTCTGCGCGATTCGTCAAACCATGAGGATGTCAAAAAACATCCCGAATTTTGTTATCTTGGTTGTCATGATCTCTCTACTTCTTCATCTGATCACAACGTTGATTCAATCATTATTAATCTATCTAATACTTTGGTCTACAATGATCTATCTGTCAACGAAGTCAAAACCCCCCAGACTGTCGAGGCACTTCAGCCCGAACTGATGTTTATGTCAGGTCCTTGTTGTCCTAAGGTTGGTTTCACTTCCGATCAAGAAATTATTGAAACACGCAAGGCTCCTCATCACTCTCTGCTTTGCATTGAAGATCAAGCAAACACCTAAATTTCGCTTCCTCCACTTGAACTGCATGATCCCATCACTCATGCATTGGAGGAATCTTACATAGAAAGCACACTTGCACAACATAAGTGGTCTACCTTTCTCATGTTTTCTTGCAAGTCACACTCAAGAGAATGCATACACTCAACATATGTATGTTGTGTAGCATAGCACCATGGCAAGTCCAAAGAGTGCATGACACGTGCTTTCACTCATTTTTGTTCTATGGACACTTGTAAACTCGGAGTGTGTACGTCTTCATCGCTATATCTTTCATGCTTGTTGGTTTATGCAACTGCGATGATCACAAACGATGCCTTCACCGACATGGGTCAACCAATGCGCTGGTGGTTGCATTGGAAGTATCACTTCACGTGAGACGACCCATGCACTGTTAGCTTAGGAGTAAGAGTAGTATTTTCTTTGAGTTGTTTTCTTGCATGCATGTTTGCTTATTTCTTTGTGTGTTTTCTTGCTTGCTTGTTTGTTTTCTTGCTTGATTTGCATACACATTTGCTTATGCTTCTTACTTTTCTTTTTGGTTTATTTTCTTGCTTATGTCCATAGGTTAGTTTCACATGGACCATGTGTGACTCTTAAAACAAGCTAGGTGAAGTACATGAGCACTTGTACAACTATCAATACTTGGTTATCTATCATCCTGCCTCCTATGTAAGAACTTGTTGCCTTCATTCCATGATACATTGATGGAAAATACGTACACAGTCCATGAGAAGGTTGGCCCACACATGTACCAGCTGCAATCACTTGATGGGAGGGTTGAAAACCTTCTTGTCAATAGCCAAGATCTCAAGCATTATTTACAGTAGGTCGGGCCGCACCCTGTGGCATGTACATAGTCTGCTTATTTCTTGTTGTTTTCATTTTGTTTGCCTTGCTTATTATCTTTGTACATATTTGGTTTGTTCTATGTATTATTTTTGTTTACGTTTGTTTTTTTTGCTTGATACCTTACTATTTTTGTTTCTAGAAATAAGTCCAGCCAACTATTGTGTTCTGGCTTTTGAATAAAGTATGTGGCTGAGATTTGAAGAAACTTGTGACACTACAACACTTGGCTAGTCTTGTGTTCATCTTCTTCGTGCTTGGTTATAACCTTCGGCCAATGAAATCTTGATGGAAAATATGAGTCATCTGCGAGGGAAGTTTTGGTCCAACTATGAACTTGTGTCCACACTGGGAATCCCCATGCCTACACTCAGCCTTCTGCTCTATGTGTGCAAGCTCATCCAACTAGTAGAAATGGACAAGGGGAAAATCTAAATGAGCAAAACTATGTCAGAGGTCTTACATGCTTCTTTGAAGGAACAACCTCTTATGCTCTCAATAAGTCAGGATCCCTCTTCCACCCCAAAAATAAATAAGTGCCTATGCACAGTCCTCTTCAACAATACAAAGGAGAAAGAAGAAAAAGTCTTCCTGCATAGAAAAGTGAAGCATGAAACTCCACCGGGGTACTGACTAGGCTCGCTGGTAGTGGGGAAATGTGTGTGTTCCTACATGAATCCACCAGGTATTGTCCAGTCCTGCTGGTAGTGGAGCAACACCAGAGATGAAAGCTTATACTCTGAAAATATTCAACTCACGAGCAAAAGTACCCTCCCCAAATTCAAAACACTATGATCAAGTTGAACTTTTGATTGTGTTTGACTAAGGTTGCAAAAGGTGAACCATGTATGCCCATGAGGTAAGTAGAGAATCTGGAGTAACTTGCACAACGATTCAATACTCCCCGAAAGAACAAGGCCCTGTGCAATCAATGAACCAAAAAATAGAAGTTGGAGTTCTACTAGTGTGTCGCCAAGTGTTGTAGTGGCTACAACCACCCTCCAAAATTTTGGGCTACACCCAATTTCAGAGCCTCCCTTGAGAATTTCACTAGATGACTGCACACACTCGGGTTCACTCCATGAGCTCGTGTGAGTCTTTTCCCCCACCTTTCTTGATCATTTCGCCGAAGTTTTTGCATGTTGATGTCAAAGTCATGCTTGCGACCATGTTCTGGTTATACTCAAAGTCTTCGCTTCGTGTGTACTTGTTGTGTTCGCTATGAAAACATCTGTCGCACTCACACATGGAGTCACATTCACTATCACACAAGCATTGTCACGAATGACCAACGATCAATCACAAGTGTCGCGTTTGTCTCTTACATTTTCGTTCAATCATGTTGAGCATGTGTGTCTGGATGGTTTGAGTCATCTCGTCATCAACTCAAGTGTGTGTTTACAAGAACATGTATGCATCTTTCGGTCGTTCACACACTTAGTCACTTTGTTGAAGTTCTGACAATCGGATTCCCCTCTCACAGCCAGACCATCACCCCACCATCGACTCAATCGAATGTCACCCAAAATAGTGCAGAAGCACCAAGTAAGCGATTTCAAGCTGCGTTGTCCACAAGAAAATCAATCAACCTTCATGCTAGTCAACTAGAGAGTTTGACTCGACAACCACCCCAGGACTCACTCCCCTCAAAAATTACGCAAAGGTTGCAGACCTTTCCCGCTTTGCTGACTAAAAAAAATTGTGCAGATATTCCAGAAAGACACGCAGTGCCCGTCCCCATCTCCTTCAGAAAATTGTGTAGTTTTTCCAGCCAACCCTCTCGACAGTTGACCGATTGCTCACCTAGAAAATTGTGTAGTTTTCATGAGCAAGTCCTCTGCTACCCAACAGTCTGCTCAACACAGAAATTGCACAGAGGTTACCAACAGGCCAACCTCCCATCATTAACACACTTTTTCCTCCCAGCAACTCTCAATAGCCGACTGACAGTTCCCTCCAGGAATTTTGTAATATTCGATGCCAAGCTCCTACAATTAACTCGCAGTTCCCTCTAGGAATTGCGTAGTTTTTACTGCCAATATCCTAGTAGTTGACTGCTAGTTCCCTCTAGGAATTGCATAGTTTTTGTTGCTAAGCTCTCAGAAGCTCACTGATAGTTCCCCTAAGGAATTGCGTAGTTTTTTCAACCAAGTTCCCATCACCCGCTCGTTCTAGAAATTGCGCAGATTTTTCCTACCAAGCCTTTCCACAACCTAGACTATTCCTCTCAAAAACCGCACAGTTTTGTCCTCCAGCTGAGCCAGACCCCATGGAAAGTCACTGTCAATATGGATTTACCACCTTCATCACCCAGTGGCTCCTGCACATTTTTCATCAGCAATGCCCAAAGCCTCCATCCTGCCTCACAACCTTGTCACCTCTCCTGGTCACCTGCATCTGAAATGATCATGCATCATTGTAGACTAGCAAGTTTTTCAATTTGATGTCATCTCGTCATGGGTGACTTCAAACGTGGTATGTAAACAAATATGGCACAATGGCAAATGGGATGAACAAATGGAGCACATGAAGAAGGGCAGGTTCACCAATGGATGAACAGACGATGCGTGCAAAGAGATGTGCTCATGAACAAATGATCATGCAAAGATGTGTTCGCAGACGGGCGGATGAGCAAGCATAAAATATGTGTTCATGAACGGATGAACAAATGAACATGCACCTTTTGCGAACGGATGAACCTACCAAGCTTACCAACATACAAGCAAGGAGCAATGTTTAAATTCAACATCAAGTGAACCAATGACCATCGAAGACTCTACGCACTTTTCCATGTGGAGGTGAAGCCGTGACACACCATGAGGACATCCATCACCCAGCAGCACTGCAACTTGATATGCACATCAACAACACCACAAATGTACCAACATTGTCATGTTGATTCGTTTCATGAGTCATGTCATCCACATCTCTATTGTGGGCCATACTGTCAATCAATGTAATATAACATGGAAGTCGAAGAGACCCACTTGTCATACTAAGAGTCATGTAAAGTAAAAAATTCATGGAAGTCAAACAGTCATGAGGGTAGTTGAACAACCACAAGGGTCAGTTTCACCCTTGGCTATAAATACCCCCTCATTTGTACATGCAAGGGACTTTTTCATCTTAGCTCCTCCCACATATCCTTGAGAGTCTGTAATCTTTTATTTGAGGAGTAAGTGCTGGCTCCAACGCCCCGCTCACAAGGTTAGTGATGTATGGTGTAATGTTGTGTCCTGGAATTTTCACTTAATTCAGAAACCTGATATTAGGCCAACACGTTTTCACACATGTATTGTAACTGTTGTAAGACTAATATTAAAAACTTGTAATGCATGTTGTTTTAACCTATGTTTATCACTTGAACTAATTCACTTGTTGTAATACATATATGTTAATGAAAATGTGTTGTATATGTTGTTAACGATGTCTCGCCCATGTTGACTACTCTCCCGGACATCAGACAGACCTTTCACAGAAAACTTGTTATAACAACCGTTGCACTCGCATGGACTAATCCATTGAGTGTTAGACATGTTAACTTACCTTATGTGTTGTGACTACCGCATCTGTGTGGACTGTTCGCCAGAAGTTGTGCATGTCCTATTGTGTTGTGTGTTCCTAGCAAAGTTGAGACTACTCCCAAATGACTTGGGGCTCACTCCCACCCTCTCCCTCTATAGTGAAAGAACCATTGACACAAGTGACACTTACAATCACTAGGAATGCAAACCTCACTTCTCAGAAGACAAAGAAGACCACTCTCATGTGATAACAAGTAAGAGTTGAGGCAAATCTGTAAGAAAATGGAAACTAAGCCATCATATCGGATGGGACTCCCACACCAAATGGTGTGAGGTCTAGTTGGCACTTCATACCGGGGTGATCCCCTAAATGTTGGTGGGTCCAGCACCATCAACATTTTTGGTGCTAGAAGGAGGGCTAGATGACAAGATGAGTCCTCATAATCTTTTTTGAATCTTTGCATATCTATCATGATCAACTATAGAGTTTCTTTTCTGGAGTGTATGTCTTATGGAAACGACTTTGAAATCTTGGAAGAGATCTCAGATAACTTGTCACATAAAACATATGATGGTGGAGGCTATGTAGCCTTGGTTAGGCACACAGTCAGTGTTTTAGGCTCATGCGAAAGACATGGAATCTTTGAAAAACACGACTTGTGCGTTGTTCATCTACACACTTCGAGCACACTCATTGCATTGATGTGCCATGTTGCCTAAAAAATCTATTCATTCTCTTGCTCATCTAGTCACAGAGATTGACTGTGCTTTCAATCACTTTAACCGTAAATCACTCGATAAAGAAATTCTGAAATTATGAAAAGTACTTGATGAATCTGTCGAACAGTTTCACACAAACTTTTGTAATCTTGCTTACCAATTTCCCGAAGATGAAATTGATTGGGAATTTCCCGATGGAATACTTGAGTATCTTCTTCACATATCCAAAAGTTTGAAATTCTTGAAATCATTCGAATCTTTCTCAACATACCTCAGCGATGGAGCTACACAATCACAGGCAGGCATAGTTGTTGTCACAAGTGATTGTCCGCCTTCACCTCATCAAACAAATCTACCACCACATAGTGATGTGGGAGAACATGCACACGCATCTGTTGAACTGTCAAATCCTCCCACCCCACCTACTCTTGATATTTTCTCAAATTTGGCTTGCAAGCCTATTTTTTGTCACGTGGATTCATTCCCTCAACCTCCATCCATGTGTTCTATTGATCCTCCAGATTGTACTGTCTTGTGTTCTTCCATTCTAGACTCCTCATCTGCTGTGAACAAGGATCAAGTTTTCGATGGATTTGGTACTATGCAGCCAACCTGTGCCATCATTCATGATGAGTGTGTGGGGGAATCTAAAGAAGAACCTGCAGTGAAGGATGACTCCCTTCCATCTACGCCTCAGCCGATATATCCTGACATCCCTTGTGATTCTGCCACTCTTGATTTCCCCTATGAAAACTCATTTCCGGATGTTTCTACTTCAGATCATTCACAAGACACATTGAATGTTAGTCTATCATTACATTACAGAGAGGAAACATCTTCCTTTGAAAATCCATCCAATCTGTCATCTGTCATTTCTAAAAACACAGAGGGTTAACATCCTTGCTTCTCATCTACCACTCTGCATGATTCATCATACCATGAGGATGCCGAGAAACATCTTGAATTTTCTTATCTTGGTTGTCGTGGTATCTCTACTTCTTCATATGATCACAATGTTGATTCAATCATCTATCTAAGACATTGGTCTACGATGATCTATCTGTCGATGAAGTTGAAGCCCCCCAGACTGTCGAGGCACTTCAGCCCAAGCTAATGGTTATGTCAGGTCCTCGCTATCCTGAGGTTGGTTTCACTTCTGATTAGGAAATATTGAAACATGTGAGACTCCTCATCACTCTCTTCTTTGCATTGAAGGTCAACCAAACACCCAGATTTCGCTTCCTCCACTCGAACTACACGATCCCATTGCTTATGCATTGGAGGAATCTTACACAACAAGCACACTTGCACAACATAAGTGGTCTACCTTTCTCACGTTTTCTTGAAAGTCACAGTCAAGAGAATGCATACACTCAACATTTGTACGTAGTGTAGCACAACACCATGGCAAGTCCAAAGAGTGCATGACATGCACTTTCACTCATTTTTTTTTTGGACGCTTATAAACTCGAAGTGTGTACATGTTCATCGTTATATCTTTCATGCTTGTTGGTTTGTGCAGCTGTGATTATCACAAACCATGCTTTCACCGACATGGGTCAACCAATGCCCCGGTGGTTGCTTTAGAAGTATCACTTCATGTGAGACAACCCATACACTATTAGCTTAGGAGTAGGAGTAGTATTTTATTTGAGTTTTTTTCTTGCATGCATGTTTTCTTATTTCTTTGTGTGTTTTCTTGCTTGCTTGTTTGCTTTCTTTCTCACTTTTCATATGCATTTGCTTCTACTTCTTGCTTTTCTTTTTGGTTTGTTTTCTTGTTTATGTTCGTAGGTTAGTTTCACATGGGCCATGTGCGACTCTTAAAACAAGATAGGTGAGGTACATGAGGACTTGTACAACTATCAATACTTGGTTATATTTCGTTCTGCCTCTTATGTAAGAACTTGTTTCCTTTAGTCCATGATACATCGATGGAAAATATGTACATAATCGAGGAGGAGCTTGGCCCACACACGTACCAGATGCAATCAATTGACGGGAGGGTTGAAAACCTTCCTGTCAATGGCCAAGATCTCAAGAATTATTTACAGTAGGTCAGGGCATTCACCGTGCCATGTACATAGTCTACTTGTTTCTTGTTGTTTTCATTTTGTTGGCCTTGCTTACTATCTTTGTTCTTATTTGGTTTGTTCTTATTACTACTTTTGGTTACATTTGTTTTGTTTACTTTATAGCTTACTATTTTGTTTCCGGAAATAAGTGCGGCCAACTACTACTTTATAGTCTTTGAATAGAGTAAGTGGATGAGATTTAAAGAAACCTGTGACACTCAACACTTGGCCAATCTTGTGTCTGTCTTCTCTATGCTTGTTTATAGCCTTCGTCCGATCAAGTCTTGATGGAAAATAAGAGCGATCTACAAGGGAAATTTTGGTGCAACCACAAACCTATGTCCACACTAGGAAGCCCCATGCCTGCACTCAGACTTCTACTTTGTGTGTTCAAGATCATCCAACTAGTAGAAACAGAGAAGGGTAAAATCTAAACGAGAGAACCTATGTCAAAGGTATTACATGCTTCTCTAAAGGAACAACCTCTTCTTCTCTCAATAAGTTGGGATCCCTCTTCTCCCCCAAAAATAAATAATTGCCTATGCATAGTCCTCTTGAAAAATACAAAGGCGAAAGAAGAGAAAACCTTCCTGCGCAGAGAGGTGAAGCATGCAACTCCACTGAGGTATTGACTAGGCTCATTGGCAGTGGAACAATACGTGTGTTCCTACGTGACTCCATCACGGTACTGTCCAAGCTTGATAGCAGTGGAACAACACCAGAGATGAAAACTTATACTCTGAAAATCTTCAACTCACGAGCTAAACTACCTTTCCTAAATTCAAAACACTATGATCAACTTGAACTTTTGATTGTGTTTGACTAAGTTGGCAAAAGGTGAACCATGTATGTCCATGAGGTAAGTGGGGAAGTTGGAGTAACCCGCACAACGATTCAATACTCCCCAAAAGACCAAGGCCCTGTGCTATCAATGAACCAAAACATAGAAGCTAGAGTTCAACCAGTGTATCACCAAGTGTTGTAGCGGCTACAACCACTCTCCAAAATTTTGGCCTGCACGCAATTTCGAAGACTCCATTGAGAATTTCACTTGATGACTACATAGACTCGAGTTCACTCCATGAGTTCGAGTGAATCTTCACACCCACCCTGCTTGATCATTTCACCCAAGTTTTTGCATGTTGATGTCAAAATCATGCTTGCGAGCATGTTCTGGTTATACTCAAAGTCTTCGCTTCATGTGTACTTGTTATGTTCGCTATGAAAACATTTGTTGTTCTCACACAGGGAGTCACATTCACTATCGCACAAGCATTGTCATGGTCGACGAATGATCAATCACAATTGTCAGGCTTGTCTCTTACACCGTCAGCCAATCATGTTGAGCATGTGTGTCTGGATGGTTTGAGTCATCTCGTCATCAACTCATGTAAGTCTGTGTTTGCAAGATCATGTATGCATCTTTCGCTCATTCACACACTTAGTCACTTTGTTGAAGTTCTAACAGTCGAATTCCCCTATGATAGTCGGACCATCACCCCACCATTGAATCGATCGAATGTCACCTAGAACAACACAAAAGCAGCAAGCAAGCCATTTCAAGTGGCGCTATATGCATGAAAATCAATCAACCTTCATGCTGGTCAACCAGATAGTTTGACCCGACAGCCACCCCAGGACTGACTCCCCTCAAAAATTACATAGAGGCTACAGACCTTGCCCGCTTTGCTAATTGAGAAAATTACAGAGATATGCTAGACAAATACCCAATGCTTGTACCTGTCTCCGTGAGAAAATTGTGCAGTTTTTCTAGCCAGCCCTCTCGATAGTCGACCAACTACTCACCTAGAAAATTGCGCAGTTTTCATGAGCAATTCCTCTGCGACCCAGCAGTCTGCTTAGCTTAGAAACTATGCAGAGGTGACCAGTAGGCCAACCCCCCATCATCAACATAGTTTTTCCTGGCAGCAACTCTCGGCAGCCAACTGACAATTCCCTCCAAGAATTGCATAGTTTTCCCTGCCAAGCTCATGTAGCTGACTGCCAGTTCCCTCCAGGAATTGCGTAGTTTTTTCTGCCAATCTCTCGATAGCTCACTGCTAGTTCCCTCCAGGAATTGTACAATTTCTGCTGCCAAGACCTTGACAGCTGACTATCGGATCCCCTCAAGAATTGTGCAATTTTTGCTGCCAATGACCCAGTAGCTGGCTGCTAGTTCCCCTAAGGAATTGCATAGTTTTGCTACCAAGCTCCCGCTGCTAGCTCATTACAAAAATTGCGCAGATTTTTCCTGCACAAACTTTCAAAAACCCAGACTATTCCTCTCAAAAACTGTGCAGTTTTGTCCTCCAGCTGAGGAAGACCCCGCAAACAGTCACTGTCAATCCGGATTTCCCATATTCATCACCCAGTGACTCCTGTGTAGTTTTCATTTGTAGTGCCTAGAGCCTCCATCCCACCTCGCAACCTTGTCAACTCTCCCAGTCACCTGCATCCAAAATGATCATGCATCATGGTAGACTAGAAGTTTTATGGATTTGATGTCGTCTCTTCATGAGTTACTGTAGAAATAGGTACACAAACAAACATGGCGCGACAATGGATGGGATGAAAAAAGGGAGCACATGTAGAAGGACAAGTTCACCAACGGATGAACAGACAATGCATGCAAAGGGATGTGCTCGCGAATGGATGATCATGCAAAGATGTGTTAGCAGACAGACGGATGAGCAAACATGTAAGATGTGTTCATGAAATGATGGACATACGAACATGCACCTTTCATGAACGGATGAACATGTCAAGCTTACCAACATACAAGTAAGAGCAATGTGTGAATGCAATATCAAGTGGACCAACGACCATTGAAGACTCCACGTACTTTGTCATGAGGAGGTGAAGCTGTAACACACCATGAGGACATTCATCACCCAACAACACTACACCTCGACAGGCACACCAGCTAGTTGCAACAGCATGAATGTACATCACTGTCATGTCGAGTGGTTTCATGACTCATGTCATCCACATATCTAATGTGTGTGTTGACACCTAATCCTCAGTGATTGGGGAACTGAATGTGAACAGTCATCGAGAAGATGAACTGAACAATCACATTCATGTATATATTAGATAGCTGGTTAAATGAATAAATGAATTAGTTTTCCTGGAGTTACTCCTGGCCTGACATGGTATCAGAGCACAGGTCCCAGGTTCTATTTTTAACCTTGTAACTCCTGTCCACTGCCTGCCTTCTGCTCCTCTGTCCTACATCTAATGCTGAGTGAAACGCCTGGCCTGCACGCTGTCTACGCTGCTGAGTGATACGCTACTGAGTGAAACACTTGGCCTACACGCTGCTGAGTGAAACTCGAATAACAACCTTAGCATCATCTTCTTCAAGGCGTTTCAATGCTCTTACTTCAGGTATTTTGACATTAAAGCTAAGCGCAGCCTGCTATATTTTAATTTTTAAAGATGGAATCTGGTAAAGTTGTTCAAATCGATGGGTTGCGTAGAGTAAAACCGGTATTGATGCAGAATGTTGAGATGCGTTGTTTCTTGAAATAATGGGAGTCCTTTTCTTGCGCAGCCGTGATGTTTTAACAATCTGGGGAAATAAATTTGGATTGCCGTGTATCAGTCTTTGCTTTATCCTCAGACTCGGTGGTATGCCAAGAACTATGGTGAAATCTGCTGAAATTTAATGTTGCAGAGTTAAGATTTATGTGGATTGATGCCTTTCCATGAACTGAATGATGATATAACTGTATACCCGCTCTATGGTGTTGGGTATACAACCAAAGTCCCACATTGACTAGAAGTGGGGAGGATCATGGGTATATAAGGATGGACAAATATCTCCATTGGTATGAGGCCTTTTGGGGTAAGTCCAAAAGCAAATCCATGAGGGCTTAGGCCAAAAGTGGACAATATCATACCATTGTGGAGATATGTGGTGTCCAGAGTCCTTACAAGTGGTATCAGAGCCATGC
>APFE030795076.1:26416-45215 GCA_000404065.3 Pinus taeda
ATCTACTTCAGGATATGCTATGAGTCTTGGATCAGGAGCTGTCTCTTGGAGATCACGCAAACAATCAGTTCCAGCAGATTCCACAACAGAAGCAGAATACGTGGCAGCAGCTGAAGCAACAAAAGAAATTGTGTGGCTCAGAAAAATCTTGAAGATTTGCAGGTGAACAAGTACAATCAACTCCACTCATGATTGACAACACCTCTGCAATAAAGTTGGCCAAGAACCCAAAGTTTCATGATCGTACAAAGCATATCAATACTAAATATCATTTGATCCGACATCATGTTGAGGCCAAACAATCCATCTCCGCCATTGTTCCACAAATGAGCAAGTTGCAGACATCTTCACCAAAGCGCTTGGAAGAGAAAAGCTTGAAAGATTCAGAATGATGCTTGGACTCACCAACATCCCTTCAGATTAAGGGGGGGAATGTTGACACCTAATCCTCAGTGATTGGGAACTGAATGTGAACAGTCATCGAGAAGATGAACTGAACAATCACATTCATGTATATATTAGATAGCTGGTTAAATGAATAAACGCATTAGTTTTCCTGGAGTTACTCCTGGCCTAACAGTGTGCCATACTGACAATCAATATAATGTAACGTGGAAGTCCAAGAGACCCACTTGTTGTACGAAGAGTCATGTAAAGTCAAAAATTCATGGAAGTCAAAGAATAATGAGGGTAGTCAAACATCCACAAGGGTCATTTTTACCCTTGGCTATATATACCCCCTCATTTGTACAAGCAAGGGACTTTTTCACCTCAGCGCCTCCCACATAGCCTTGAGATTCTATAATATTTTCTTTGAGGAGTAAGTAGTGGCTCCAACGCCCCGCTCACGGGGTTAGTAATGTATGGTGTAATGATGTGTCTTGGAAATTTCTCTTAATTCAGAAGCTTGCTATCAGGCCAACACGTTTTCACACATGTATTGTAATTGTTGTAAGACTAATCTTAAACACTTGTAATGTATGTTGCTTTAACCTGTGTTTAACACTTGAACTAATTCACTTGTTGTAATACATATATGTTAATGAAAATGTGTTGTATATGTTGTTAACACTGTCTCACCCGTGTTGACTACTCTCCTGGACATTAGGAAGACCTTTCACAGAAAACTTGCTATAACAACCATTACACTTACGCAGACTTATCTGCTGAGTGTTAGACGTGTTATCTTACCTTGTGTGTCGTGAGTGTCACATCCGTGTGGACTGTTTCATTAGAAGCTATGCATGTCATATTGTGTTGTGTGTTCCTAACAAAGTTGGGACTACTCCTAACCAACTTGGGACTCATTCCCACCCTCTTCCTCTACAGTGAAAGAACCATTGACACAAGTGACATTTACAATCACTAGGCATGTCAACCTCACTTCTCGAAAGACAAATAAGACTACTCTCTTGTGCTGACAAGTAAGATTTGAGGAAAATATATAAGATAATGGCAACCAGTCCATCATACCGAATGGGACTCCCACACCAAACGATGTGAGGTCTAGTTGGGACTTCATACCGGGGTGATCCCCTGAATGTTGGCGCGTCCAACACCATCAATATGTGGGATGGTTAATTTGATCACCATCTAGTGCTCTAGAAGATTGGAACACATAGTAGGAAACCATTTTAATTCAATATGACTTGTATATTGAATGGCAATATAAATATCATAAAGTATAATTGACCTACTAAGTTTACAATTGACTATGAATCAGTAAAATGTTAAGAAACGTCTTGCAAAAAGGTGACTTGTTAAAATTTCCTTGTGGGAAATCCAAACAAAAAATAAAATAATCTTAAAATCTAATTGGCCTCCATATAATGGATATTTTTTTAAGTTAGTATTTATTCATTCCACCAACAATCTAGAAAGGACAAAATAATGCTTTTTAATATGGACACATCAAAATAAAATTGGGTATGAGCAAGAATTAGCAGATAATTTGGAAGCTTGGAAGCTTTGTTTAGTCAAGTTGTAGTTGGTTTCCATGATCAAGTTGTTCAATCTTAGGTAAAAGTTTTAGAAACAAGAAGGAGAAAGTTTTTGAATAATAAAAAAATAATCATATAGTTAAACTATAGCTTTGTGGATTAGTAAAGAAGATGCAAACACTAAGTATTTCCATCATTTTGTAAATCATCGAAAGAATTTTAACACAACTTGGAAAATGTTAAGATATCATGGTGTAGAAGTTAGAGTATTTGTTGATTTAGGTTTTTTGGAACTAAAACATATACATGGAGAGGATAGTAAGGTTTCTATTATTGAGGTTATCTAAATGACTTCTTATTTATTAGGTTTATGGAGCACAAGGAAATTAGAGTCTTTCAGAATAAATACAAAAATATGAGCTTCGAAAGTCTCATTTATGAATGTAACAACACTTTTTCATGAATTTTGGGTGGAAAGGAGAACTCTTGAATGCTAGCCTTTTGAATTTACGGGATGTTCATCTAAAATGTTTAAGTCATTCTAGTAAAATGTTGGAACATATGTCAAAGAAACTCCTATCTATTTCTGATTGATATAAAAAATAAGTTACTTCTTCATTCCATTTGATTTTCCAGATTCAAATGGTATTTTGTATCCATGATTGTTACATAAATTGTGAAAGTGTAAACTTGAAACCATTTATTCCCGAGTTCCAATATATTGGTCAACTTTATGCCTAGTTTTTTCTTGATGACATGGTTAACATATTCCCATATGCTTGTGTATGATATTTATTCTATCAAACTAGATTTTGCAGGACATTTTCATAGGATGGGTTCATCTTATTGTCAACCTAGAAAATCCAGAAAAGGATGTGGTAAGTAGACTTCGAATTTTATTTGTTTTGTTTTATGTGGAATTTTAACATATAGAAAATACTTAAGTATAAACTAATTCAAAGTTCTCTTTAGTTTTTGGTTCTTACTTCATATCATGGATACATTTGTACAACCTGATTGATTCCAAAAATTTGTTTACTAGGATATGAAATTCATTGTTGGACCTAAAAAGGAGATATTAGATATTAAAATTTCTTTATCTAATTCTTTTGGGTTTGGAGGTCACAATTCCTCTCTCATTTTTGCTCCTTATGAAGAATGTAATGAAAACTAACCTTTTCCTTCATAATTTTATCATGTTATATGCTCAAGCTTGGAAGTGGTTTGGACTTCATATTGGATTGTACTAAAATGTCCAATGGGATATCTATGCAAGCATTACTGTTATTTCATCTTGAATCCACTTTTTACAATTACAAGGCAATTGTATATATGTTTGAATAATTTCACACTTAAAAGTCATGCGTATATCTCAAATAGCAAGAGCATCACAAATATAAGCAAAGCAATTGAAATGAATTCGCTTAAAGATAACATAATGTAGATACTCCTTATGTTCTAAAGGGAGATATAAAATGAGTTGTGGTTAGATGTTGGTAGATAGATTCTCTCAACAATAGTATACTTGCAAATTATTTTTCCATTCGATTTGATTGTTGGACATAAATATATAATCTTAATATTACTTTTGACCACAAATGGATAACCAATATCTCCAAACAAAATATTCCCCAAATACGGAATTGGCTTGAGGAAGAGTCCAATGTTGCTTCTAAGTAAGGTAGCTACTCTGTTTTCCTATCCATATTTTTTTTTTTGCATTTTGAAGGTTAAAATATTGAATTTTGTTTGGTGGTTTAACATTATCCTAGAAAATTGTTTATGCATTCCCATCTAGTTTATTTTTTGGTCATTTTGAAGGTCGAGGTATCGAATTCTATTTGTTGCTTTAATATCATCCTATAAAATCATTTATGCATTTAGTTCATATTCCCTCTAAATATCGGCTTTTATCTGGGCATGTGAGAAGTAATAACTAGTAGAAATATTATTGCATAAAAGATAATATTTTTCTATAAAGAAGCACATGCAT
Source organism: Pinus taeda (assembly GCA_000404065.3). Taxonomy (NCBI): domain Eukaryota; kingdom Viridiplantae; phylum Streptophyta; class Pinopsida; order Pinales; family Pinaceae; genus Pinus; species Pinus taeda. Next base: position 30,350 of record APFE030795076.1, read on the forward strand.
CTTGCATATACAGGACCGAGTTTTCTTTGGTGATATTTCATCTCTTTTGTTCCAAACTCTATTAGTAATTACAAATTTCAATTCCATTGAATATTCAGCGGCAACAAATCATTTTCTTTTTTAGCACCCAGAATTAGTATTGATGCATGTGCTCAAGTAAATTGATGGAATTCAAATTTCGAACAAACTACTTTCTCTAGCCACAATGTAACTTATGTTCTAGCACTATCCAACAACTTTTGTAGAAATGCTTAATTTGAATCTTCAATGCAAAGTGGAATGCTTGATTTAAATCGATAACGTCTAGAAAATTCAAAATCCATCTCGCCTTGGATGCAAGTTAAGGGTTGTCTAATAGATTTCAACAAGAAAATTTCACCTCAATCTTAAGCTTTGAGCACAATGAATGCCATTAGACTATTCAAAGTACTATTGTACAACTAACAATTTTGCCTATCGAAGACGACGCCATTGTTTTATCATTGTCTTTTTACACAAGAGGGTAGACCATAATCTTCTTCAACAAATACCAGTTGTTAATGGCTTGTTGATTGTTGGTTGTCAAGTTCTAGGTATGTACCTTCCACTATGGAAATTTTCTATTTTCCATATGCGCTATTAGATTGCCATCTGAAAGAGCATTCAACATGACAAATTTTCCATCAAATTTAGCACTTCAAAACAGGGGATTGTGCAGAACTTTGCTTTTGTAGAGTAAAGAGATTAAAAGTCAAGTCCATGATTTTTTAGTACAGAGGTCAATTAAATCAAGTACCTATCCATGTACATTGTGGATTGCTTGTTATTTCAGTGCCAAAGGAAGATGAAACATGGTGGATGGATATGGACTACCTTGCATGGAGCAAGTACATTGTTATGAACAAAGATCCCATGCTCATGAATTAATTTATCAGCTCCAAGGTGCACATTATTTTACCAAGCTAGATTTAATACTCAGTGAACATTAAACCCAAATTTGAGGGAAAAAACATGCAAGACAACCTTCAAACTAAACAAGGGTTGTATGAATGGTTGGCAATGAGTTTCAAGTTGTGTAAACAACTTAGCTTTAAAAATTGCATATGTTTGCATGCCAAGATTTGTATCATCATGTCATAGATTCCACTCAAAGGGAGATATATAAGCCTAGTCAATCCAGCATTACAAATTATACTAGGAAAGAAGTAGTGGTGGCTAGGAAGGGTAGGTTGAGTGAACAAAGTTTGCTAAAATGAAAGAAAATGTCTATTGATATGCAGAACTGATGCAACCTAAGTCGCACATACCCTGATCCAGATGGATATTGGTGGCCACCTGCCAAGTCCACTTGGACCCCCACCATTGTTTCTTTCAGCTTTTTAGTTTCCTTAATTGTAGCACAGTTTACTATTTTTAACAGTTTTTTGGGTCCTATACTTCCGGAGCTATTTTGAGGCCCTAAACAATGTTTTTTGGGAAAATTGGGAGCAACATGGGTCCATGGATCAATGTTCCTCTGCCCAAAGTTGTAATTCTTGGATAGAACTTTATAACGAGATATTGTGCACGTCAAACGAAGATCGTATGCCAAAGTTACAACCCCGGGAAGTTGATGTACCAATTTACCCAAACGGGGCCCACATTTTGGTGTTTCATATTCTAGGGTTAGGTTTTTGGATGTTTAGGGTTTTCCATTGTTTCTCAACAATAAATAGGCCTTCGAGCCTCATTGTAACACAATTCAAAGGCATGTAGCCACCACATCTCTTCTAAGAGATAAGCTACCATCGCCCTAGATGGTTTATTTCCATTGCTATTTGTAAGCATATTTCAGTATTTTACATTAATGAAATGAAGTATTATTTCCACTGCATCTCTATGTTTATGGTCATCTCTGTAATTTGTTGCATCCCTATTTAAATCTGGATCAGTGGTATCAGAGCAGTCTTCTTTCTCTTTTTTTCTTTGCATGTCCCTAATGAGGTCAGGATATAAGGAGTTAGGGCTTGAACTGGTCGAACCTTTGCAAGACCAACCTCGCAAATCCCAACGACCTCCCATGGCAGATGAAAAGAAAGACGAGGGAGGAAGAGATCCCATCAAAATTTTGCTCGAAGAAGCCCTCGAGCGACAAAGGAACGTGATGATGGACAACTTTGCCCAAATCCTTCAATGGCTACCCAGGGGCGATGCATCGGCTTCCAACAGCTACTCTGGATGCACAACACTGCTTAAGGTACAAGTTAATTTTGAAATCCCCATATTCGAGGGTCAGATAGACATAGATGTCATCGATAAATGGTTAAATATGCTAGAGGGTTATTTTCCGGTTCATGATTTTTTTAGTTGGGAAAAGATTATTTTTTCTCTTCTCAAAGCAGCCCCCCACGTCAAGGACTAGTGGGAAACCTACTGCGAGTAGAAGGATGAAAGTACAGGCTCACTATTTTCAGTCGCACCCACTTGGGATTCATTCCGGGATGCCATCAAGGAGCAGTACTACCCTGTCGGAAGCTATGAGGATCAATACATAAAGTGGACCACATTGCGGCAGGGAAGGGACCAAGATGTACCGGAGTTTACCAATGTTTTCCATACCCTTGCACAAAGTTGGGTATCAAGGATTCAAAGCAACATTTGGTACTCAAATATCATGGCTGCCTGCACAAGTACATCCAAGAAGAAATAGAATTCCTGAACATCCCCTCGCTTGGCACGACATACTGATATGTCGTCAAGGTCGAGCAAACGTTTAAACAGAAGAAGCGAGACTTTGGATCTACAAATAAGAAGCAAGGGAAAGGTGCCCCCAAACCGTAAAACAAAGGACAAAGCCAAGGAGGGGCAGCCCAAGGCAATCCGCCAAAGCTGCAAGCAAAGAATAGTGTCATGAAGCCTAAAAAGGACACGGGAAAGTGGTGTGAGTTCCATAGGAGCTCCACTCACAACACAAGTGAGTGTCAGGCCAAGCACTAATTGGTGGCCAAGCTAAAGGTTTCAGAATCAGATGCATGTTCCGACTCTGAGTCAGAACCTGACAAGGGGAATGACAAAGGGAAGCAGATTATCGATGCAGAGCCCAATGCACCGTTGCCACCATGAAGATCCAGAAGGAGGAACCCTGAAGATCTAGAGGAGGAAGATCATCTCTTCCACTCCCAGATGTGGGTAAAGAGATCCCCGCTACAGTTCATTGTCGATAGTGGGAGTCAAAAGAAACTCATTTCGGCAGAGGTCGTGAAGCGGCTTGGCTTACCAACCACAGCACATCCACAACCATACACCATTAGGTGGCTTCACCAAGGACGTGATCTTCGCATGAGCTAGTAGTGTCGCCTTCCATACAACATCAAGCCCTTCACGGATGAGGTATTATGTGACATTGCTCCCCTTGAAGTTTGTGATGTATTATTAAGACAACCATACTTGTGGAAGTGACATGTTGTGTATGAATCAAGGCCCCATGCTATTATTGTTACTTTGGGAAATAAGTCGTATAGGATACGGGAGGTAGCATTGCCTACTGTCATCTCTTTGGTTACTACAAAACAATGCAATAAGCTCATTTCCAAAACCGGGAAATTTGTTTTCCTGATGATACGTCGTCAAGGAAAGAAGAAGACAATGGCCATGACCTCCAAACAGGGCCCCTCCACACGAAAACTACATATGTACAATGTTGTGGAGGAGTACGAGGAAATTTTCACCTCCCCCGCAGAGATTCATCTGTACTACTAGTTCAAGAACTCTATCGATCTGACCCCAGGTGCACCGTTGCCAAATGGACCAATCTATCGGTGCCTCGTTCTGGAGAACGATGAAATCAAGAGGTAGATTCAGGAGCTGCTGCAGAAAGGTCACATCCATTCGAGTTCACTGCCTTGTGGGAGCTCGATCGTGTTGGTACAAAAGAAGGATCGAATATCGGGCACTGAACAAGATCATTGTCCGTAATAGGTGCCCGATCCCCCGAATTGATGACCTCCTGGACCAACTGAAGGGGGAAAAATATTTCAGGAAGATCGATTTGAAGTCAAGATATCACCAGGTACCAATCGAACCCTCCGATGTGTGGAAGATTACCTTCAAAGCCAAGGAGGGCCTTTTCGAATGGTTGGTTACGCCTTTCAGATTGACGAATGCTCTTACAACCTTCATGAGGCTAATGGATGACATCTTGCGGCAATTCACCAACTCATTTGTAGTGGTATACTTGAATGACATCTTCATCTTCAACCAGAGTTGGGAAGAGCACCTCCACCACATCCGACAGGTTCTCCAAACACTGCGGCAACACAAGTTATGTGCCAATTTGGAGAAATGAACTTTTGGCATGACCCAAGTTCAGTATCTGGGATACATTATTGATGAAAAAGGGGTGCATGTGGATCTAGCCAAGATCCAAATCATTTGGGATTGGACATCCCCAACCACTCTGACAGAGCTCTGTAGCTTTCTAGGACTTGCCAACTTCTACTGCAAGTTCATGTTGGGATTTTCTCATATCACTTCGCCCTTCAGTCAAGTCACCAAGGGAGGAGTGAAAGCAAAATTCTTTTGGTTTGAATCTCAACAGGAGGCATTCACAGAGTTGAAAGTTCACCTCTACACAACACCAGTGCTCGCATTACCAGACTTGCAACAACCATTTGAGGTCGAGACAAATGCCTCTGACTATGTTATTGGGGCAGTCCTTACTCAACACAAGCATCCAGTGGCATATCACAATGAGACACTTTCAGGCACAGTTCAGAAGTATCCCACTTATGACAAAGAGATGTATTCCATTGTGCAAGCCTACCAACAATGGAAGCATTAAATTTTAGGAAAGGGAACGGTCATCCACATAGACCACCGACCCCTGCAGTTCATATAGACCCAAGGGAAATTGCAGAATGATCGCCATTATAAGTGGTCCACATACCTGCAACAGTTCCATTTGAATATCAAGTATAAGAAGGGCAGCACCAATAATGTTGTAGATTGCCTCAGTGGACCACCAATCATGGCATTAACCACCGTGCTCAACTCTTGTGGGCACGAGATCAAGCACACTCGCCAACAAAATATCAAATTGTATCAAGTTGTTAAAGCAGGCCAAATCCTTCACCAGGGCAAGTGGCTCACCAGGGACCAAATTCAGCAGAAGTTTCCTCATCTCAAGGAGGAACTCAATGCAATGGGGACCATTTCTTCCTAAGAGGGGAGGAATGATCTCGATGGATATTGGTGGCCACCTACCAAGTCCACTTGGACCCCCACCATTATTTCTTTCAGCTCTTCAGTTTCCTTAATTGTAGCACAATTTACTCTTTCTAGTAGTTTTTCAGGTCCTGAACTTCTGAAGCTGTTTTGAGGCCCTAAACGATGTTTTTTTTGGAAAACTAGGAGCAACATGGGTCCAAGGGCCGATGTTTCTCTGCCAAAAGTTGTAATTCTCAGATAGATCTTTATAAGGAGATATTGTGTGCGTCAAACGGAGGTCGTATGCCAAAGTTACGACCTCAGGAAGTTGATGTACCTATTTACCCAAACGAGGCCCACAGTTAGGCATTTCATCTTCTAGGGTTAGGTTTTTAGATTTTTAGGGTTGTCCATTGTTTCTCAACAATAGGCCTTCGAGCCAACACAGTTCAGAGGCATGTAGCTACCACATCTCTTCTCATAGATAAGCTACCATCGGCCTAGCTAGTTTATTTCCATTGTTGTTTGTAAGCATATTTTAGTATTTTACATTAATGAAATGAAGTATTATTTCTGCTGCATCTCTGTGTTTATGGTTATCTTTGTAATTTGTTGCATTCCTGTTTAAATCCAGATCATACCCACGTTATGCAAATAAAATTACATGTCACAGTATGTACCTGTCATGTACATGTCCCAGGAATTTAGAAATTCCATACTTAGGGAAAATTCTCTTAAATCAAGGTTTAACCAATGGAAATATAGCATCTGATGAAAACCCACTTTATCAAAGTTCAATTCCTTAAGCGGAAATATTCCATCTAACTATCCCAAGTTTAGACTTTAATAAACCTTTGAGCGGAACCTTATACAACCCTTCATAAATCTTTAGGTTTTAGGAAACCTTGTAGTTATAACTTAGTTGTAACATTGAAGGTTTTCTCCAGTATTTTTTGTGTGTAAACCCGTACATTCTTCTCTGCACTTCTTCTCTGATTCTGCACGCCTACAAACCTATGTTACGCATAATTACTCTAATCCATACACAGTTTATAATTCAATTAATCAATACACACCACACAACTCAGGAATCAAATTCTTTGTCTTTATAAATAATTCTTTACATAATGAATATCTCTCTCTGGCCTCATTTTCTAATCAGTGGCCTTTTCCTTTCCTACCCGTAGGCTTACAATCAAACCCTATCTAATCTCTAAACTCTAATTCACACTCTAACTAACTCTCTCTATGCCTTTTAGGCTTACATTTATACAAAAGGTTATGTAACCCATTTCTGGTTCAGATCTTTAATATGCTCATCAAGTCCTAAAATATCTCAATGATCCCTTGGAGATCTCAACAACTCAACTAAATCCTAAGGATTCTCTTTAATCCCCAAAATCATGAAACCAATTCCTAATCTGAGATTTACAATTAATTCCAAATCTCTCAATCCTCACTAATCACTCATCACCACTCATGTTCTCCTACATTCAAGAGCATTTACAAATATCCTCACAATATCTAATTAATTCCTATTTCAATCACTCAAAACATCAATAATTACATTAATTTTATACATAGGAATCCAACTTCCTAGAAAACACAAGACCCCTATGTCTACTAAAATACAATGATATTTTTGAGCCGAATGCTCCTGCATCAGACACCCAAGGCTGAAAATATTCATGATCTCCTGATCATGTGCTTCCGACCTTTGTCATCCTAGATCCCATACTTTAGTTTGTAGTTGTTTGAATGCTCTACATCTTTGATGCTATTGTATGTCTGCTATCTTCTGTTTCATCTTCCTCTCCTTGTCAATCAGTTTCAATTTGTGATTGATCATTCTTCCTGTTGCTGTCAATCTCCTCTATCTGGATTGCTTCATCATTAATTGCCATAATTCTTCAATATCTATCTCTAGCACATCCTTGGGTTGGTACATACTCTTCCATTTTTTGTTATACTTTGTCCACTCATCTTCAAACTGTTGTTTATTGTCTTCTCTTTGAAGTTGTTGGATTCTTTCTACCGCCCTTTCATCCTTACCCTCTTGTGACTTTCCAAACAACCTTTGTTCAATATCTGTAAATTTAATTTCAGAAAATAAATTGTCCTCCAATTTCCTTTGTACTTTATTCCTCTCAAATACATCACTATGTTTTTCATCAATTCCAACATATTTTCCTTCCTCTTCCTTGATAACCCTCAGTAATTGTCCTTCACTTCCTTGACTGATTCTGACAGTTAATTTAAGTTCTCCAAGAATGGTATCTTCATGCCTTTATTTTTCCTCATCAGCATTTCCGACCAGGCAACTTCCAGTCTTCTTCAGTTCTAAAACTAACTCCTCAACTTGAAACATGTTTGTCTCATTTTCATCAAATCCTGTAATCATAAAAAAATTATCAGAATTAAAAATATAAGGCCTCATTACCTTCTCTTTCTCTGGAAACATCTAAGTATGTTGCTCTGATTTTTCCTCCTCTATCAGCACATCAGTATGCTGATTCATCCTCTTTAAATAATTTTCCAAAGGACTCTCGAGACTGTTAGGAAATCTCTCTTCCACACCATCTGCTTCAAGATGTCTTTCTACTCTTCTCCACTGTAGTGAACTCCTCCTTTTGCAATCACACTGTCATACTCTGATTTTTCCAGCAAATACTCCAGTAATTCAAATTATTTGTGACACTTCATAAGTATTTCATCATCACTTATAATTCCTGCATTTATACACAATTTATCAATTTGAGAATTACAAGGTTCAACAGTCTCAACCGTTGCTTCACATATCAGTTCTTCATACTGGATCTCATCTTCTTCTTTCACAAGAAATTGTTCCCATGTTATAATAGCTTCAAACATCAATGTGTTGCTAAATTCTTTATGTTGCAATAATTCACTAATTTTCTCATTCAAGAGACATTCTCCATCATTCTTTACTTCAGCGTATTTATCTTCTGAAAGATACTCTTCCATACTTTTGACAGTTTCAAAAGACTGCTCATCTTCTACAAAACCTGTAATCACATCAAAATTATTAGATTCAAACATATAAGGTTTTACATCCTCCTGTTGATTTGAATTTTTCCAACAGTTCAGAAAAATCATCAATAATTCCTTCCTCAACAAAGTAAAATTCTTGCTATCTTGAATCCTCACAATGGTTCATAAGATCTTCCACAGATCTCTAGTCCTCATCTTCACCCAGAACTTCACCCTGTTCTACTTCACAAATGGAAACTTCCATTTCCAACTCAGCTTCTCTAAGTTTTTCCATCAGCCACTTCACTTGCCTCTGTTGTATCCTTCTCTATAACTTATGCCACTTCGCTGCCTTTTTTCTCAAGACCCAACCTTGTCTTTGGTTTTCCTCTAGTATCATCCTTAATACATTGAGTTGTTCTTTTAACTCCAAAATCTCCTTGTCACGCTCGTTTTGACTCATTCTCTTTCCATTTGCTTTGGCATCCTCCTTCTTCACTTTTCTTCTATTGTGGTCTTCCTCAGAACATTTTTTATCCATGTTATGATTATCAATAGTCATCTTCTTCTTTATCTTCATGAGTTCCTCACTCACTTACTATGAGCTGTATTAAAGCCTCTGCAACAACAAGTCCTCCCTGCTTACCTCACTATGCTTTCCTTTGTACTTGGTCTTTTGGCAAGCACTTGGTTCTCTATTCTCTCGAACTTCTTTGAGAACTTCTCTCTGCTCCTTCTAGGCTTCAAATCAGCTACACCTTTTAAGAACACAATTTTCCTCTTTATCCAACCTCGGTTGGAATTCTTCAAGGTTCTGCCACATTCTGTTTTCATTCAGAAACTCTAACCATCCTTCTTCATCCTTTAGCAATTCTACCCACATCCTCTATGGAATTGCCTTTATGATCTTTCTGTGAGATGTAACAAAACATCTGCAGTAACAAGTCTTCCTTGCTACATGATACCTCACTAAGCTTCTCTCCTCTGAGCTTAGTCTTTTGGCATCTCTCTGGCTCTTCCCTTTGGAACCAATTGAGCACTCCTTGCTCTAGTTTGTTGCAATCTTTTCACCTTCTTCTACCGCTACCTTCAAGACCTCTGCATGATCTTCCTCTACCATTCACCTGCACTTTAAATGGATTGTTCTCTGTTTCTTTTGCATCTACAAATTCTTCTACACTTTATCTCTGTGTGCCTACTGTTTGTTAGATTTAAAATCTAATCTCCTCTTACCTGTATACATACCTTCAAAACATAACTTTGTTCTAACTTTTCCCAAAGAATTCTTACAGACATAATCTCCTTGTCCAGCTCTGATACCAAAAATGATGCAACCTAAGCCACACATACTCACATTATGAAAATAAAATTGCATGTCACACTATGTACCTGTCATGTACATGTCCCAGGAATTTAGAAATTCCATACTTAGGGAAAATTCTCTTAAATCAAGGTTTAGCCAGTGGAAATATAACATCTGATGAAAACCCACTTTATCAAAGTTCAATTCCTTAAGCGGAAATATTTCATCTAACTATCCCAAGTTTAGACTTTAATAAACCTTTGAGCAAAACCTTATACAACCCTTCATAATCTTTGGTTAATTCTTATTACCCGCACATATCAATGGTACCCTTTTAACTCTAGTTTTAGTTTAACCCAACATTAACCATAATACATTTATTCTGCTCATTTCTATTATAACTCTTGCATAATAGAAATGTTTCATAACCCACACTTAAACCTTACCTTTCCGCCATTCCAAAAACCTTTGCACATATATCGATGCTCACTTTAGCGCGTTAAATCTCCATCGTCAATCACATTCCTCAATCTGACAGTTATCACGTCATAACTCGCACCAACTAGCTCGACCAATTGCCACCATTTATTTCTCCTACCTCAATCCAATGGTGATCGTGCCATATCGCACGATTACATGCACGACTGATATTATATTGAGAGCACACGAGATTTCTGGTTTTCCATGATACGTGTCATTCACTTAGGCTAATCACGTGAAATTTCAAAATACCAGTTACCCCTTTTAGAGCGAGCGAGATACCACTTACTGCTTTTGTAGACCGCTCCACTATTCTGCACGTGGTTTTAATCTCTGCCATTCATCTTCTTGACTTTATCTTGTGCGACCTAATCTTCGCTGATTATCTCACACAATCTCATCTGTTGATCTGATTGATCTAACGGTTTTTGTGTATTGTTATATTCTTCTGTCTCCTACTATGTAATGGCCCATTCGGCTTTCTGCCTATGTATTTGTTCTCGCCTTACGGACTTCACTTGTTCTTATCTCAATCTCCGCTCTATTACTTCATTTCTTCGCGCCTTTTTATGCTTCCTTCATAAATCTTTAGGTTTTAGGAAACCTTGCAGTTATACCTTCGTTGTAACATTGAAGGTTTTCTCCAGTACTTTCTGTGTGTAAACCCATACATTCTTCTATTCATTTCTTCTCTGATTCTGCACACCTGCAAATATGTTACGCAAAATTACTCTAATCCACACACAGTTTACAATTCAATTAATCAATACACACCACACAACTCAGGAATCGAATTCTTTGTCTTTATAAATAATTCCTTACATAATGAATCTCTCTCTTTGGCCTAATTTTCTAATTAGTGGCCTTTTCCTTCACTGCCCGTAGGCTTACAGTCAAACCCTATCTAATCTCTGAACTCTAATTCACACTCTAACTAACTCTCTCTATGCCTTTTAGGCTTACACTTATACAAAAGGTTTTGTAACACATTTCTGGTTCAGATCCTTAATCTGCTCATCAAGTCCTAAAATCTCTCAATGATCCCTTGGAGATCTCAACAACTCAACTGAAACCTAAGGATTCTCTTTAATCCCCAAAATCATGAAACCAATTCCTAATCTAAAATTTACAGTTAATTCCAAATCTCTCAATCCTCACTAATCACTCATCATCACTCATGTTCTCCTACATTCGAGAACATTTACAAATATCTAATTAATTCCTATTCCAATCACTCAAAACATTAACAAGTACATTAATTTGTTACATAGGAATCCAACTTCCTTGAAAACACAAGACCCCCTATGTCTACTAAAATACAATGATATTTCTAAGCCAAATGCTCCTGCATCAAGAACTGATGGTGAAAGCCACTTGTTGAGTCCTTAACTATCTTAACTCTGTTACAATGGCTATCATGAAATCACTGAATCTATATTTCTCATGCACTCATTGAACATGCTTGTTCATTACTTTCAAAATTGCTAATTGAACAACCTTTCCCATGAGTTTCTAATGACGCAGATCGTTGTCTTGTAATGTATTATCTGGTACATACTTTCGTTTTTTTCTTTAATACAAAAGTGCCAAAATACTCATAGTTGAACAGTTCCTGGGCTTGCTAATTCCATTGGTTTTTTTAAATTTGGATCAGATGTTATGCCCACAGATGGAAGAGAACATCCGCAGACTCATGCCAAGATGGGTGAAGATGGAAAAATTCACGTTACAGTGAGGAAATCATCTTCCTCACAAGGGAATTATGTTCTTGTTCAATTATTGAAATCTATCAAATCCTTCCCACTTGGAAGGCCAGATAGCCATCATAATATAGACATATATTCTCTTCAATCCTCTGATCAAATCAGTTTTAGGATTTGCATGGCGTTGATTGGATATACATTCAAGAAAAAAAAATTCATCAACGTGCATGCATATGATGGCCATTTTAAGGTGTTTGTGAACTCCTATGCAAAATAAAAAAAATGTATTTCATTGATACAATATGCATTCTCACATTTTCAGTAGTGATTTGTAGGGTGTGAAGTGACCAATAGAGAAATTGCAAGTTGATTTGACAAAGTTTAACTTTTAAATCAAATATAGTATTTCTGAAAGGAGTTCGGATTTTCCACAGTGCTCATATTTTATGGTCGACCATAAAATATGAGCACTATGGAAAATCCGAACTCCTTTAAGAAATCACACCACAATAATCTGCAATCCAAAATAGTATTTCTAGGCAAAAAATTTGTCAACATATACCCATATGACCTATATGTTGTGACTATCAAGCCTTTACTGCTCATCCATTTCACTTGCAAGATTCCATTGTTGCCAAAGGAGGGATATTTAGTGTCTGCAACACTCTAAGGCAACCATGTGTCAAGCAAAAACATGGTATTATGTAATATTTTCAGATTAATTTGATGTCCCTTTTGTAAATTAACAGTTTTTTTATGGCAAATGTGAAGTACATTGAAAGCTTATCAATTTGTCAATTTTCAAGCAAGACTTAAAAGTAGTCATTTCTTAAGTATCTTTGTTATCTTTGGGTGGATTATGGTATTGATAAGCTTTGAAGCCAAAGACCCATTTTATTTTGCAAGTTTTGGTATCACAAAGTATACAAGTTGCACAAGTTTTTAGAATGCAACACTTCGCCCATGCACCTTTCAAACTATAGTTACTTGCTTCAACCAACCACCTTCATCAATGCCACTCTCTTTTATGCTACAGCCTTACATCGTTCCCATTGCAACATGAAATGCAATTGCTAGTATTTATAACCGGGCACAAATACACTGTATCAAGCAAATTAATCAATTGTCGTCCATCTAAATGAAAATTACAAGTTCTCAAAATTCATGGATCAATTATGTTACAGATTAACTTAAAACGTATCGTCTTTGTCCATGACAGATAATTGCCAACCCTGTTAGAATTGATAGTTAGATGACTCATCAATTTGTCGCAGGCCTTACCCAGGATAAGCCGTCTATGTAGTTAAAATTTGGTATTTCCAGAATTTTCAGGTATTATCAGAGAATTTGTTAAATTCAGAGATGGAGCTAACATCGATGATGGGATCAACGGTTGTAAAAGGAAGTGATTCCACAGAGCTAGGATCGTTGGATTGATGACTCAGCAGGCTGGTGCCCGGAGAGATATCGCAAGAAACTGTTGGGGATTTTCTGGTAAAATCCCAAAAACAGAACATAAACTACACACAGAGATAATGCTCTGTTTTTCTCTAGGATCTTTAACACAGGGAAGCTTTAAAATTATTTATGAGAACAAAATATTACACACCCTTAAAATCTTTGTATTCATTAAAACAAAATTCCTGATACAAGATTCATCCTCTTTCACTCAGAGGGATTCACCAAAAAAAATTTACCTGAGATTTTACATTGTTGTGTGTAAAAATCTCATTTACATTTGCTGCTGTAAAAACAGACTTTTACTTTTACTGCTGCAAAAAAACTTTTACGTTGCTCCCCCTGTTCTCTCTACTCACACTGTCGTGCGTTCATTTTCCATTACATTTTTTTTTAACTAAAAACAAACATATCATATATGTTTTCATATGTATGAAAAAAACGACTACCAAAGCAAAAATTATTATTTTGTTACGTGTCATAAACAAAAAAAAACTTAAAGGCTTCTATCAACTATCTACGTCCAAGAGGAATTCATTAAATGCCTTAATGAAAAATTGGCTGTCAACTAAAACTTTGTTTTACTCCACGCAATCTCCATGCCCTGCAGAGTGTACTTGAAAGTTTATCAATAACTATTTATAATGTTGTCGAGTAGCAACGTAACTCATAGTAAGGCCTGGCCATTTGGATTCACCGATAGCGATATCGGTGATCGCTCATCGCAAACAAAAATGACTCTTTGTAAGTCCTCCACTGTGATTCCCCCGATGCGATAATACTGTGGACCCGATAATCTATCAAAAAAAATTAATACCATCGTCGAGTCCGGCCCATCGGCGATTGCTCATTTATAAAAAGTTATGCTCCACTTGAAACGCCGATTGCGATACGCCGATGCGATATCGGCGATCTCTCGTCGGCGATAATTCCTTGCTGCTGCGCGGGTCAACCGATGCGCAGTTGAAATTAGATTTTCAACGCTCCCCTTTAATTTCAACTGCTGGGCATTCAACCATACCCAAACATTTCCTCAAAAATTCAAAGCTTTTCTGATCCAATGGCTTTGTCAAAATGTCTGCTACCAGTTCCTGAGTCCTGCAATGTTGTAAAATGATTTCTCCATTATTCACCAATTCTCTGATGTAATGAAACCTTGTGTCAATGTGTTTCGTTCTCTTATGAAACACTGAATTCATTGATAATGCAATAGCTGAGCTATTGTCACAAAAAATCACTGTTGCTTTTGCCTGCTCTTGGCCTAAGCTCTTCAACATTCTTCTCATCCACACTGCTTGGCATGCTGCTGCTGTAGCTGCCACTTATTCAGCCTCTACTGTAGACAATGCTACAATGGACTGCTTCTTAGAAGCCCATGAAACGGCTCCTGAACCCATGTGAAAAACATAACCGGAAGTTCTTTTCCGGTCATCTATACTTCCAGCCCAATCACTATCGGTGTAGCTGACTAAATCTGAACATTCTGAGACAGTATATAAGATGCCAAATCTTTTAGTGCCTTTGACATATCTTAGAATTCTTTTCACTGCTTGCCAATGTGCTTCCTTTGGCCTCTCCATGAATCTGGAAATTATACTAACAGCAAACATTATATCTGGCCTAGTTGCTGTTAAATACATTAGGCTGCCAACTATGCTCTTATATAAGCTAGGATCAAAATCCTTGCTGCTGTCCTCTTTGCTGAGTTTTAATCCCGTTACTGTGGGAGTGATTGCTGCCTTGCACTCTTGCATATTAAATCTGCCCA